>JAAGAY010000214.1:46432-80598 GCA_011801015.1 Ardeotis arabs | reverse complement strand
TTTTTTTTTTTTTTTTTTTTTTTTTTTTTGGCAAGCCAACAGGATTTGTCACACTCTAGCTGTAGCAGACTTTCAAGATCACATTTGGCGTTAAACTCAAATTACCTTATTTTCTTCCATCCTTAACTAAACTGGAATAATGAGTCTCCCTTTTTTTGCCACTGGAGCCTGTCAGCGGATTGACAAAAGAACTTTGTAGTCTCCTGACTCCATTAATCTCCCATAGTTAATTGTGCTGAAACACAGGCAACACTTTTTTAACAAAGAGATCTGAAAAGTAGGAGGATGACATTGGAAAAATAGAGATTTTGGGCTAAGCTTCACTGGCATAGAGTAGGAAGTTTATTTGATTTTTGATACAGAATTGTTTTTTTCCCCTAAAATGGGGGGGTGTTGGGCTTTGTAAGATTATATTGCCTATGCGTATTCAGGACACATATAGAAAATAAGGCCCTTATGCAACTAGCAAAATGAATGTGTGGTCATTAACAGAAGATTGGTTTTCTGTATTTCTCTTGATTTCATGTCATAGTTGGATTCACACTTTCACAGCTATACTCCAGATTTTTGTACTTTAAATACAGCAAGTGTACTTCTTTATGGCAAACTCCTCTTTCCTGAGATGATCTAATCCTACAATTACTTCACAGAGAAAATGCAGCTTCTTAAAAGAAGCTGCTTCCGGGAGTAGGGTGACATGGAAGTTGCCTCATTCTCTGTTCCTCCCAGTGGCTTCTGTCCACATCCCCTTTGTTTTTAGTTTCAGGGTGCTGGTCCAGAAAACAGTGGTGCATGGTCCAGAGTGCTTAACACTTCCCAGATGAAACCTGCCTTTTTGGGGTGGTCAGGTGTCTCTGACTTGAGAGAGACTTGTTAATCTGGGATGAGCTTCAGCTGTCCCAACATAAAACCAATTGAGCAGTGACTCAAGAAGAGTTGTGGTTTTCCAGGAATGATGCGGAGGGGTGGATTGTCTCTCAGGTCTCTCTGCCAGAATTAGGTAGAGATGCTACCAGTGTTTCAGGTTCACTACTTCAAAATGTTACTAACATCAGTGCAATATTTGACAACTATTTGACAGTATTTTAAACAAACAAACAAATAAAACACCAAAAATACCAGACAGATAAAATCTACTGATATAAAAGTTGCTCTAGTAATAGTAATTACTGGTCACATTTTTTTTAACTTTTCTTTTTACGTGTCCAGGTATTCAACAGAAGCTTTACTGTAGGAGAGGGAATATCTAGCATTCCCTGTACTGTAGGAGAGGGAAAGTCTAGCATTTGCACAGTAGATCTCTTCTGTTTTCTTCTGGTAAATCACCCTGTCTGCAGATGGAGCAAGTGGACGGACTGAGCACTGGAAGCAGAAAGGCCCTTCAGAAGGGAGGGGAGGGAGTTTTCAGATGTTGCTCTTTTATTATTAACATATTTATTTTACATCTTCTTTAGTTACACAAGAATGCTTATAGATACCATGCGTTTATAAAGCCTATCATACAGATGAATAAGAATTAATGCTTCAGTTTACACCAAGAAACCAATTAAAAAATAAATGAAAACAAAGTTATAAATTTTTCTTGAAATAAATACACCTTGTCCCTAAATAGGCATCTAAAAATAATGTATCTTCAAAAATAGGAATTAGTTTTAGGTCATTGTTTGTCTTTTAGAGTTAAGCTTTCATTCTAATTATATTTTTTCAGGTTTTTTTTTTGAGAGGGAGACATGGGAGATTCTGTAGGTTGTAGTGAGAGGTCTTTTAATTGTTTTGTTTTGTTTTTAATGGACAAGCTGCAAGTTTCTCATGCTTCCAGGAGCTAGGGATTTTAAAAGTACCAGGTATCACAATACAAAATTATAAAAACCTCTGTCAAAAATGCTGAAAACAAACATAAATTCACAAGAGTAGTATTTCATTTATCGAGTGTTTTAAAATAAACTTTTTGAAAGGAATGAGACTTGCAGCTTGAATTCTGCAATGATGAACAAATCTGCTACCTCATTTGGTAATACGCTAAAGGTCTTTTGGTGGGATATGCTTTGTTGTTTTATGACTTACTGTTGGGTAAGATGGTGGTCAAATTTTAGAAGAGAGAGAAAACTCTGTTTTCTTCTTCTGGTAACATTACTGCAAAGGGTCAGTGTAAAGGCCACTAGATCAGGTTATTTTGGCTTAGTTTTTTCTCACTTATTTTATCACTTTACAGATACTATGTCAGGATTGTGTGTTGTGCTGGCCACAGTCTTTTATGTGGGCTGATTCTGTTTTCAGAAGGTGGCAGGATTCACTGGGAATTCATTGCCAGTGTAGAAACTGAATTTCTAACTAGCATCTTGCATCCAGTGTGTTGCTGTCATCTCTCCTTTCTATTTCTGAATTTTTCTGGAATGCAAATAATATAAGGGAAGCAAGACTGTAAACATTTACTGACATAAGAGCTCTTTTGAACTGTAATAGTTGTCGTATGTAAAAGCCTGTAGTCTAAGCGGTGTTAATTACCTCTCAAGAGCAGTCAGCTCTGCAGTAATCACTAGATGAGATCTGCTTTTAGTTACTGCTCTTTGTCGTACTTCGAATATGTTTCCCTTTCCGTATTCATAAAGATATTTAAGCCTGATCGATGTATTTGCCTATAAAGATTTTTTTTATCTATTAGATGGCTCAGTAGAATTTAGTATGACAGTAGTAACATCTTCCATTTCGATATATGTTAATATAAAATTGAAGGTGACAAATGTATAAGGATAATAACATTCAGTCCCATAACTCCTGCATTGCTGTTGTCATGTGAGATTATTGCGTATCTCAGCGTAGGAAACTGTGTACCTTTGTACTTAGGAGAACCAATTTATTGTTGATTTTCCTTCTGGGGCTGCATATATATTTCTTAGAGGAAGGTTGGATATATCAGTTTGAGGGTTCTCAGGTCAGATGTGGCTTTTAAATCTGACCCAGTATTATTGTTGTAGTTACTTTTATCAAAGTCTTTTAATAATGTTAATTCCACTATTTCCAATGCAAACTAATATACTGACTGGAAGCTAAAGCTCACTTTTACAAGAGTTACAGAGGCTACAGTTCCATTTTTTTACATCACCAGATAGTGCATCAACTTGTAAGAATGGCTGTATCCAGCAGACCTTAGGCTCATGTAGTTCTTTACAGGTTGCCTCTGACAGTGGTCAGTGGCAGAAACTTAAGAGAGCAATAAAAGCAAAAAACAGGGCTAGCATAAAGTGGTTCTCCCCCATTATATATTTTTCGTTTTCAGCCATTGGTGGTTTCAGGACTTTCAGACTTGGTATCTCATTCATGTTATCTTCTCTAAGTGCTCGTGATAGACTTTTCTAACATGAATTTGTTTGATCATTTTTGGTCTCATTTGTATTTCTGGCATCCACAGCATCCTGTTACCATAAGCCCTGTAATTTAATTGTGTGTTGTATGAAAAAGTACTTCCCTTTGTTACAAAATTGCTCTCTAATAATTTCATTAGGTGCCCATTTCTTTTCTGTTATAGGAAGCAGTAAATAACAGTGAATTATCATTTCCTTTTCATCCTTCCCTTCTTCCCACTGTTCGTGATTTTATAGATTTCTATGACATCCTTCCCTCTTCCCTGTCATTTGTCTTCCAAGCTCAAGAGTCCTGCTATACTGAATGTCTCTGCCTGCAGAAGCAGTTTTATCTGTCTTTGTCTTTTCTAGTTCTGCTACATCCATTTTTATAGTAGGACATGTGGAAGCACACACCCTAGTTCTGTGTGGTAGTTCAACTCTACATTAAAACAGTATGGATAAGGATTTTTGTCTTGATCTTAGTGCCTAACATAACTTTTTCAACTGCCATTGAAGCTGCTGTTTTCAAAGAACTCTGTGACCTTGATCCTTCCAGAGTGGCAAAAGGTAGTTAAATGCCTGCCATTATACGTGAGGATTTTAAGTAGCAGATCAGTAGAGTAAAAGTAAAGGAACTTTAAGAAATTAATAAAAACCAGGAGGTGGATATCTGTGTGGTGAAGGAAACTGGAGAGGGAAGGCTTGCAGTAGAAAAAGCAGCTCTTGAAACTGTGTGTGTCCTAATCCTGTAGGACCTATTTGCAGTCTTTTGTTTTTGCACAGCAGCAAAGGTAAGTAGAAACCCAGAAAGGGAAATCTTCTCATTCTGTGTAACTGTGGTTTTCCTGCTTCCCAAGACCACCTGCAGCTCTTTGGCATGTCCATAAATTACAATGTTTTCACCAAATATTAGATACTGTTTTCAGCTGGAGGAAGGACCATGCTGTTGCTTGTGCATCTCTTGTTTTACTGTTTGTGAGAACTTCTGATGACAATCAACTGTGTCTTTTCCGTAATGCTAATAGATCCTGATGACTTATGGTACATCATATGCTGAAGATCTTCTGTGTATTGTCTTACTGTGCTTTGGCACGTTCACATTCTTACCAGGCAGGCGTTTGTTTTGAGGGAGATTCTAGCTCAGGTTTCACAATAAAGGAACGTTTTGAAATGTTATATTCTGGGCTTATGCAACTTTGAGGAGAGTTTGTCCTCAAGTTTTCAAAGCAAATAGCTATTTTGCTAATATGCTTCAAATTGAAGGCGGTGCTAATTGCAGGTGGAATTCTGTTGTGGTTCTGCAGAATTGTAAAATTAATCCGTCTCTTTTTCTCTCTCAAATGCTTGCCTGGAATGGGACTGCAGTTGTTTTGTGTTAGGTCTGTTTCTAAGTTAGACTACTGTTTGCTAAGTTAGACTTACCAGGATGATCAGTGATGTGGTTGTTTTTCTGAATTTTCTTCTAATTCTTGTTAGTGGTTATGTCAGAGATACCATTTGTGTCATCTTAGATGCAGATTTCAGTTCTTCAGTTATGTGTATAAATCAATCTCTGTGAAAAATAAATATAATTTTTTTAGTAGTGGAGTGCCATGAAGTACATATGAAAATAATGATATTTCTAATGCTGTATGGATGCTTTTAAAGATGATGAACATCTCTGAGTTTCTTTAATACCAAAAGATATATGGATGGTATGAATAAAGATTTAACAGAAAGTTTACACCAATGTAGGAATGTGAAATACTTAACCTTCCAGGCTAAGAGAGCCCCCTGTGCACTACCCCTTGCCCATGAGGGGTGAAATACAACTATCTCCCCTGATGCTTGCGTCTGCTGTCAGAAGCCCCTGTTCATAAAGCCTTCCCATTGTAGATGCTATACGTTGCGTTTCATATATGGCTCTACGCATTGTGCAGGAGAAGACTTAGTTCAACTGAAGTGAAGCAAGATTGCTTTTGAAAAGGTTAAAGTTGCTTTTGTGTTTTTGTTTTGTTTTGTTTTTTAAAAACAAAGGGTTGGGAGGTGGAACTGGGTTCACATCTTACAAGGCCTCAACTCAGCCTTTAGCTACCTGGTGTGCCCAAGGTTCTCCATTAACATCCTTTCTTTGCAAATGAACTGTAGGCCCTGAGGGCCAGTGTGTTCCTTCCTATGCTTGTGCAATATTTCATGCTTATGCACCCTCAGTGGTAAAAGGAGAGGATTTTTGCCACAGTAACTTCTCCCTTCAGTACTGTAGCAACATGAAATGAATTTGGAGGTGGGGAAACATCAGGTCTTCAGCTTCTATCTTCAAAAAAAAGGAGCCTTCAGTTTGTTCTCTAATGCACATTTGACTGCAGATTTAATGTGGCAAACTAATCCTTTATATAGATCATTAAAAGTAACATTCTGGCTTTTACTTATGGTACTAAGCTGACTACATGGAGTAGGATGGGGTAGGAATTACTTTTTTGCCACATCAGGAAGAGCAGCCCTTTGTGTGGGACAGAAGGAGACTCCGGCACATGGACACACCAGAGGATGATGGCTGATCTCTGTATACCTTGATCTGATTGTTGTTTGGGTGCAGGGGGCCTACACAAGATCCCAGGGAGTATGCAGAGTCTGCGCATGACTCCGGGCAAGTTGTTTAATGCATGTCAGACCTCTCCTCCTACCTCTGCCCAGCTTTGTTTAAAACACAACTCTCACTCTCCTACCGCACAAGGTTGATGTGAAGATAAAGTCCTTATTTTCATGGCATCCTAGAGCATCTGCCATGTTGTGTGTGGAGCCATGCATCCACATGGATTGAGGGATGAGCAGAACTTGCATCTGAGACGGGAAATAGCTTTCTTGCAGGTTTTGCTTTTTATTGAAGTACAACATTTAACTTTACAGTGTAACTCCATTGTAATTCAATTTTATGTTCTATTTTCATTGAATCATTAAATTCAGAAAAAGGTTTTTCTAATGCATTTGGACAGTGCTGTAAATGAAGCTGTCAAAGAAAAGCCGTTTTAGTTAAGCTGCCATTTGAATTGTGTCTGTGCCACTGGCCAACTTCACTGGCTTTTAATTAGCCAATCATATGCACAAAACTCACTAATGAGCACTGTAGAATTTCAGACTATATCAATATATTTATGCAGTATGTTCTCCAGAGAAGTACAGTCCTTCCTCTCTGCTTTGTTCTCTCCTGAAGTCAGCAGGTTTCATCAGATTTCAGATGGAGAAATTTATCATTTGCCCAGTAGCTGACTTTTTATGCAAATTTCTTTTTTTTTCCTGAAGTTCCTGTTCTAAAGGGAGAAGAGAATAGTGCCTGCTGGTCAGATTCCTTCTTCTATGCTTGAGCTTACTGCTTCTGTCACTCAGATTAGAGACATTCACTAACGTCACCAAATTTAAACTTATCGAGACTCTTTCTATTCCTCAATTGAAACAAATCAGAAAGAAAGTGTGGAATCCAAGCCTGTTGCTTTGGATTAGTTCCTGGACTTTGACAGCAAGTGTATCGTAGCGAAATAGGGGAACAGGATCTGCCCATCTGTCTTTCATGGCGTGTGTTGGGTTAAGTAGCACCAGCTACTAGCAAAGGTCTAAGGGAGATGGGACTCACTTGTGTCTACAGCCAGTCCCAGCAAAGCGGAGAGTTACAGATCGGGAGATATTGGCCCTTGTAATATTTGATGCTAGTAAAACGGAGTTTTACTTGGAAATAAAGCATTATGGCACAGCAGTTCCTGCGTGGAGAGTTGAGGCGGTTGAGGTGACTGTACTGCTGTATGCTGTACATTGGCACAGCGTCTCCTCCTGCTCTGCAGGCATCTTGCATCTTGAAGTCAGAAAGAGATCTCTGTGTTTAGCTGCTTTTTGTGTCAGTATTTATAGACTGAATCATTCCGTTTTGTGTGATTATTCCAGACTATATTTGTTCATTGCCTGAAATGAAATCATTAACGATCTCTTCTGTGGGTGATTTGACACTAAAGTATCGATTCACTTTGAGGGGACAGGAGAGTCAGTCTCTATATTTTAGTAGAGAAATACATAAATTCAGAGCTGCCACCAAGCTGATTTTCCCTGTTTTTCTGCCAAATGGCTAGCTGCTGTTGCTGAGACAGATAAATTTAATGGGGGTAAGGAAGGCTGGACCCTGCACATGTGCAGATTGCTTTTCCTGGGTGTGCTGTGCAGTGTGCCTACTGTGCAGCAGTGCTCATGCAGGGTTTGCTGTGTGAGTCCAGCAGTCCCTTGGCTGAGTTTGTAGTTTAGTTTTATTCTTTAGACTAGACGAGACCCTCTTTCTAAAACAATACAAAGTAGTTAAATAGGATATGAACCCAAAACACAAGATCATGTGCCACAGTCCTGCTCTCTGTGAGGAAAGGTGTGGGAGGAAGAGATACTATGCCAAAAAATATCAGAAAAGCAAATGCATATTGCTGCTGGACTGTTTGAGCCACAAAAGCAAACTCACAGGACCACTTTTAGTGATTTGCTGGTGAGGAAGAAGATACTGCTGTAGATGAATTATTTGTTGCTTAGAGTCCTCCATGCTGAGGAGATCCCTTGGGGTGCAGTCTCACAATGCGCAGTTACCGTAGATGTAGAAGTAGACTCTGTGTTAGATTATTATTAATTAAAAGCTTTTGCCACCTAGTGGAAAGAATAAGGAACTTGCATTTCAAATAAGCAAGAAACCCACTAGCACTGGTCTTATACGAAATGTATATGGAGTAACTCACTTGCTAGAATAGTAGCAAATTATTCTGATTTCCTATGGAAGTTAGATGGTAGAAATCTTCCAAGGTAATGATGCGTTTTGTTCACATAGTATTTGAGGCTATGTATCATTTAAGCACAAAGCTGGTGAACAGAGGAGGCACTGCTCACCAACAGCTAAACCACTGGTGTGTTTTCAACACTTGTTTTGGCCACAAATGTAAAACATAGCACCTTACAGGCTGCTATGAAGAAAATGTAACTTCATCCCAACCAGACGCAGTGCAGCCTTAGTTGCCCAGCTCTCCTAATGTTCATCAACCCTCTAATCAAGAGGCGGAAATCCTATTGCACCATCCTCATTGTAAAAAAACTTTTTCCTTGTGTTCCGAAGGCTTTTTCCTTCTATTTTAAAACCATTATGCCTCATTCTATCACCACAGGCCCTGCTAAAGAGTTTCTCCCCATCTTTCCTATAAGCCCCCTTTAGGTACTGGAAGGCTGCTATGAGGTTTGTACAAGAGCTGTAGGATATGCCTCCGCTACAGCAGTTTCAGGTAGTGATTCATCAGCCTTTGCTCCAGCTGAGGTGGTCCTTCCTCTGTGTCTGTCATTTCATGTTGCCATCTCTGCTCCACCTGGCTCAGCAGCTACCCTCCTCTAGGTGGGACAGATCTTCCCAGAGCCTGGCTTCTTCCTGGTCCACAGCTTCTGCCACGACAGACCCTTTGAGACAACAGTTCAGGTCATCTCCGAGTCTTCCTTCCTTTGCCGAACTCTGCTTGTTTTGTGGCTGAAAGTTCTCTTGTTCTTACCTATTTTTGTCTCATTTTTGGAAGGAACACATGGACCTTTCCTCACGGTCTTCCTGTGGTACTTTCCCCAGCTGCTGCTGCTGCTGCTATTAGTATCAACTCCTGTAAAGACAAGCTATGGTGCTGGTTTCTCGTGGCTTTACATCCGGGCCTCAGACTGTATTGCTCCTGAGCAGACACCTCACAGAGCCCCAGAATTCTCACACTTGAGCAGGATGGGGGTAATATCATCCTGAGTACTCATCCAGGGCTGTCATCAACAGTTCTTCTCAACCTCTCTCCTGAAGTCACTTGCTCTTGGTTTTTCTTTGTTTGTTCTGCTAGTACTTTGGTCCTTATGTCAACAGCTTGGGATTTGGTGGTTGAAAGGGAGAAGAAGCCAGGACATCAAAACAAGTGGGTGTAGTGGTGTGGTTTTTTTTCCTGAATGTTGACAAATCTGCTTTTATGTCTCTTCCTTAAGATTAGTCATCTCTACTTGAATGCCTTGTATTCCTGTAGTAACTCATGGTTTATATTGCAGGATGAAGTTCACATCACATGAAAAAAAATAGTACAGGAAATTAATTACACACTCGTTCAGGATTTTTTAAGAAGTCAGTCTTTTCTAATTATGATTTATGTTACAGGTGATTAAAATGACAATTCATTTTGGCACAGATTGTGTCTGATTACATGTATGCCTGTAAATCCCATATTTCAGCTTGCTTTACTGGAACCTGTTTGGAATCTTCCTCTCCCCAAACGCATGTGGCTGGTTCAGCAATTCGGCAAGGAGGATGACAGGGTTGTCATGACAACCACTTGCATGCTGTGAGAAAAGATGATGCCAAATGACCAGCTTCTGGCTGTTTATCACTCCTCATTGAGTAATGTTTCCCAAATTAGACAGGCTTGTCTAATTTATAATTACTTATCCTAGTGGCTTGCATTTTTGCTGCATTTGTTTCTGAGATAGCATTCATGCTTCTTGCAATGATGCTTAGGCGAGACTACCTGCTGACCATCATTATTGTGAATTATGAGAGCAGATGTTGCCATTGACTATGCTGTAGTGCATGCAAAGTGAGGACAAAATTTGTCTTTGGGGTCTTTTTTGGTAAAACCCAAGCAAATTAAACTTGCACATTGAGCCCACTACAGGAAATAAATGGGATAAAAACATTCAGGGCCTGTGTTCTTTCTATTGTGCTGTTTAATGGAGAGTGGTCCTTTAATTGGGCTTGCCTTCACTTATCAATACAACATGTCTTTCCCTCCCTTCCAGTGCCTGCCTTGATCTTCAGTGTGCGTATGGGGTGGGGCGGGAATATGCTGCCTTTAGGGTCAAATCTCAGATCTGCTGAAGTCATTGGCATCTTCTCAAGAAGACTTAAATTTCTGTGGCTTTCTCTTCCTTTGATTTTGCTTTTATTTGGGCCCAGAAGGAAAAAAAAAAATTATTTCAAGATTTTGGATGTTCAGAAGAGGAAGAAAACACTTTCCTTGAGCCCTTTCATTTTTAATAAAACCTTTTTACCCTCCTGTCTACCAGCTCCTTTCTTATGCTTCCCCTTGTGTGCTCAGAAGGATGGCATCTGTAACACACGCATGTCATTGTGGGCCAGCTCACTCTTTATGCTTCGTTCCAGCAATGAAGGTGGCCATCAGATTTGAAGCTAGTGGTTTCCCATTGTTGTCCAAACACCAGGACAATATCCAATGTTGTTGGATTGTTTCACCCTCCCATTCTTTGCAATATTTACCTAGAAAACTTTACTCCAGATCTCTTATTTACAAATAAGGCACTTTGCAGTTTGAAATCCTTCATTTACATTATGCACCCACTGCTTGAATGTTGAGCAATGGGAGTGCCAGAGACTGACAAGTGGATTTACAGATTTGTTATTGGGCAGATTACTTTTCGAGATTTGGAAAACTCTGAATGTGTCCCTGTCTGGACCATCGTGCTTCCAGCCTGGACACTGAACACTCCTTTTCAGTTAACTTTTCACTGTGGACTTATACTCTTGACGCTGTGGTAGATAATCAAAGTCTAGATCAAATCCTGTGTTTGGATGGTATCACTTTTCTTTAGAGGATCTGAAGAAACAGGAGAAAAATTGTTAAAAAACTGTTCTAAGAATTGAGATAACTAAGCTAGAAGTACAAAATGTGAGTTCTCTCATCTTTATCTCTGTAGAGTATGGGTATTTTATTTCCTAACCTATTTAGATAATGTAGATCAAGTGCCTCACAACTATTGTTAAGCCTTGCAGACAGGTAATCTCACTTGGTCATTCTACCACCATGCAGTGGAAGGAGTCCTCCTTAGCTGGAAAGGCTGACTGAAAATCAGGCTCCACTCCAGTGGACCTGCATTTGCATCAGCCGGAGACTGCTGCTGCTGCCAAGTAGGGGAAATGAAGCCCGTATGTGGAAATGAATCCCTTAAAAAGCAACGCACGTATGTAGCTTTGTTGTGGTTTAGCACATATGTGCTAAACAACGTCCCTGAATGATGCAATGATACCTCTCGAATTTCCCTGAATATACTTTCTGTCTTAGTCTACCTTGTTGCTTTTTCCCAATTTAAGAAAAAAAATATTTTAAACTGAAGTAACACAGTTAGAATTGTCCTGTGGCATACGTTATATTCCTGTGCACCTCCCAGGTACAGAATTCCCAGCATTCTGATGGCTCTGTACAGCACTTTTACAGTCTTTGTTTTGAATTCACCTTTGCTGCCAACCTTGAACTGTTTGTATTCAAGAGAATTCTTCTGTTCGAGAGTACTCGTGGCCATACTTTGATGCCCTAGCCATGTGGCTTGGTGGGATTTGTTTTTACCTAAAGAAGAGCTGTGCATCCAAAATACATGTTTTTTTCCAAGTAAATCTCTCAGTTCAATACAAAATGTATTGCATTAGACCTGTTGCCTTGCTTGAGAGTCTTTTGTTCAGGGAGCAGGTCTGCTTAGCCTTTAGTGAACTCTGTTTGAGGCTTTTTAGTTCCCTCATGCACAAGAACTTAAACAGAGACAGGTCAGTCTCCATCCCCAGCACCTTGCTTATGATCACCACCAAGTTCTCTTTGAAGTGGAAATAACACCTTGTTGCTGCTTTTTTCAATTTTTGTTTAGTTTATCTAAAGGAAAGCAGGAAGTTTGTTTATTACAGTCTATTTTAAATTATATTTTTTGTTCCCGTACAGTTTCCTTGCTGGTGCATTTTTCCTTGAGGTATCTATTCCTGAGGTATTTAGCTTTTCTTTCTATCACATAAGTTGATGTTTTTCTTCCATGCTAAGTAAAGTGTAGATATGCTAGTCATCTTCCACTGCCTTACCTAAAAAAACGGAAGGAGCTAGATTATGTTCCTTCTGGACAGGAGTGTTGAGATTTGTTATTGAAATGATATGATATGTTTCTAGTCTTTATCAACAAAAGATCCTGATTTATTTAATTTAGCACAAGCACAATGTCATACAGACAGATTTTAGCACTAGACTGGTGATAAGCCAACTTATGACAATGGTAGGTGGAGTTTTTGGTTTGTTTTATGCTGAAACATACAGGCTTTGCTAAGGATGGTGGAGAAACCAGTTTCCTAGATAACAGAATTTGGTCCATAGGAAATCAAGCATCTTGCCAATATTCTTCTATTCCACCTTTGTTATAACGCCAAATCATCCCTGATTGAACATTTTACCTCAGTGTAGCTTTTTCTAAAAAAAAAGTGAGTAATTATTGTCTCAAAACTTTAACACAACTTGTTGTTAAATTAAAGTATATTGTGCTGTACCATTGCATTCCTACTTTCCAGAAAGTGCCTCCTGAGCTCCTGTCATTCTCTTTCCACCTGTATTTATTTCTGAATGACTGCCTTTGCTCTTCAGTGAAAGGGATTTATAGCTGCGGCTGCAGAAGAAAGTGTGAACTAGTTAAAAGCTGCTTCAGCTTCATGGCGTTTAGTCTCTCTAGTTATGAAATATTCACAAATTAATTACATCAGCAGAGAATGGTGCCAACGTATTCAGGAACGGCAGCTGGAAGGCTGCACTGTATTTAGATGCAGAGCGTACTGTTTGCATCAGTTGTGATGCCAGCGATACGAGCTGTGCTTGGTGAGTGGTGACCTTGCCTTACACAGGTTGCCTGTTATGAGGAAACAGTTTGTGGCATTGCAAAATGATAGAAAAATAAATTATCTCCATTTACTGCTCAAGTTTGTCTGCTCTGAAAGAACCTGCTGAATGCTGTAGCTTCAATTTCTGTTTAATTGAACAAGGTCTAAAGAGTGATTCATAATGGCAGCATTTTGATTACTAACTTTTCCCCTGAAACAGCAATAAAATAAGTGATCAAAATATAGTTTGCCAAAGAGCTTTGTCACCAGTTACATGTGCTCTTCAGTGAATTATTTATATTGTTTATTACAACTTCTTTTCAGTATCATAACACTGGTTTCATAGATCAGTCTCAGAACGTAAAATAATTATAACTTGAAATAAAATTAATTACTAAAATTCCTAATTATTACACCAAACTTAGTATCTGAACTATACCTACAGCATGGAATTTATCACTGCTCTGTATCAGGTAATTGGCAGAGGCTGACATTTGGAGAAGGGAGTTAGAAACGGCAATATATTACATTATATGGGCTTTATCCTATCTTCTTTAGAATACAACATGTGTTCATAAAGCTCTGCTAGAAGGAATTTCCAGTGCAATATGGCTGTGTTTATGGTTTTGTGGAGGTACATCTCTGTTCCTTGTTGTTTCAAAAGAGTGAATTAATAGTTTCATTTTGTGTAACAGACTTCAGTTTTCCAGTATTTTTGAAGGGAATGATAAGGCATTGTAGGCTCTGCCCTCCCCTTGGGCTCTCACTTCTGATTATTTCATTTTTTTCAGCATTTTCTCGTTCTTTTAAAAATGTTCCTGTCATCACTGTATTGTTGAGTCTCTGAAGAGATGAAGCGGAGACTGTGTGGTGGGGTGCAACAAAGGGATTCTTCTCTCTGAGTTCTGCAGAGACCAATGCTGGAGGTTTTCGGGGAGCAGCCCTGTGCCCTGTCGTGTTGGACCCCATAAGAAGGGACTATGGCACCGACTCTATGTAAGCTTTAGGTAGAGGGGAAAGATCTTGTTTCCCAAGGGATTTGTCAGGTCCTGGTGCAGGAAGGTGGTGGAGGCAGGAAAGCCCAGTGAAATCCACTTTGTGTTTTTCAGTTTTGCTCAAATGAAGTTAGCTTCTTGTCTTAAATCGTGTCTTTCATGTGTTTATCTACTCTTCCATTTTCATCCTCAAAATACTCTGCCACATCTCTTTTACTGACAAGTCTTTTCGCCAGAATTGTCCCACGCTTCTTCCATAATAATGTGCCTATGAATAGCTGGTTTGGGGATCGTCATGTGTATGGACCAGGCTTTAACCGTCTGTCTTTAGTGAGACAAAACTCCAACTGAAAAGTATCAGTCTTCTCTCTGCAACTTGTCCTTTCACATGAATCTGCCTGCAGGAGACCAGTTCTGAACTTCTGACTATGTTGACCTTTAAGCTGGCAGCGCTGCATTTCAGAAGTTGAGCAGTGACAGCTCACACTTATCTTAGGCAGATTTCCAGGTAGCAGCTCGCTGACGAGGACTGGCTGGCGTGTCCCAGCCAGCATGGGCAGCTCTGGGACCAGAGCTGGCCAGCCTTGCTGGTGGCAACTCTCATGCACCTCATGTTCGGACACGGACAGAAGGCAAGGTGAAGGATCAGCTGCCAGCTGAGTGCCCAGTCTCCTGCGGTGAGCTTCTCTGGGGTGTGTGTAGGCAATAGAGCCAGCCTGTTCAGTAAGGTCTTTTTACAGAAAAAGAGACAGCTTTCAAAGGTCTGCAGTGCTGTGTGAATCTGCACGATGCCTGGGTAAAGATGTACCTCATTCCTGTGCAAAGTTTTGAATCAGTTACATCTTAAAATAGTCTTTCTGCTGGTAAGAATTTGACTCTCTCTTGCTGTAGAAAGACAAGTCATACAGATAATATGAATCCAGGTTTCTTAAATAAACCCAGTGTCTACTTTAGAATCATAGAATCACAGAATAGTTTGGGTTGGAAGGGACCTTTAAAGATCATCTAGTCCAACCCCTCTGCAAGGAGCAGGAACATCTCCAACCAGATCAGGTTGCTCAGAGCCTCATCCAACCTGGCCTTGAATGTTTCAAGGGATGGGACATCCACCACCTCTCTGGGCAACCTGTTCCAGTCTTCCAAGACTCTCAGTGTAAAAATTTTTTTCCTAATACCTAATCTAAATCTACCTCCCTCTGTTTTGAAGCCATTACCCCTAGTCCTGTCACAACAGGTCCTACTGAAGAGTTTCTCCCCGTCTTTCTTGTAAGCCTCCTTTAAGTACTGGAAGACCGCTATAAGCTCTCCTCAGAGCCTTCTCTTCTCCAGGCTGAACAGCCCCAACTCTCTCAGCCTGTCCTCATAGGAGAGGTGCTCCAGCCGTCTCATCATCTTTGTGGCCCTCCTCTGGACCCTCTCCAACAGGTCCATGTCCTCTTCTTCTTTCTCATACAGCTTAGCTACATTGGGTCTCTTTTATTCTAGTTCACTGTTGTTTCTCTTACTCCTGTTGCTTTATGCATTTTATATCAGAAACATCTTACAGTATAGCATTTCAGGAGATCATGGTTTACTGTAATACACATGGTAGGTAAACCAACCCTGATACAAAAGGATATGTTCTTTTTGTGAATCATGCTCTAATTTTGTGTAGTAAGCCATACTTCCCGTATTATTGGAGCAATAATACTTTACAAACCAGAAGCTTTTTGAGCAACCACATGGTCCTGGTTCATTGACCTTTCAGCAACACATCGGTAAAGAACACAGGAAAGGCCGGGAGATGCCAGGTAGAACTTCACATCCCGGGGATGACTGGGAGGGAAACGGGGAAAAGTTCACTGTAACTCATCTACCACTAAGGAAGCATGAAGGACTTAATAATCTACAGACCAGAAGGAACCATTTCCATGTAATATTTTAACTTCTAAAACCTTGCAGGCTTAAGAGAAGCTCTCAGTTTCAGATGAAGAAGTCAGATGTGTTCAGTTGTATTTCCTCTTATGTTTGTTCCATGCAAGTTGTTTGATACCGTGTCAACGGGATTGGATTGATGTACAGATATCTGCTTCTTTTGTCCCCCGTTTTATGGCAGTGACTTTCTCTCCTACAAGGAGATTGGAATTCTAAAGGCCTGAATGTAACAGGATATATATACCATCCTGGTGCCTTCACTTTGTTCTGGGCACCAAACACTGCCCTGATAAGAGACCATTCTTACACGGACACGTGCAACAAAAATTAGATGCTTTGACTCAGTGCTGTGCCATTGAATGGGGTCTTTCAAATTCAGAGGATAATTATTTTACTACATGTAATGCTGTATTCAAGTAAAGAAAAGCCACTGGTGTCCTGTCATAGGTCTCTGATGCCACAAGCATATTAATCTGTCCTATCAGATTTTGAGTGTTGGCTCACTTTTTTTATCGTTCTTGTGCTGATATCTCTTGCAATGGTTTATTACCTTTGACTTGCATGCTGAGTACTTTAATCTATTAGAACAGTCAGCGAACTAGGGAGGTGTTCCAGTTCGTGCCAGTAGGAAATCACAGCTTCTGAAAAAGTTGTCTCTGACAGTCTGTCCAGTCCTGAGGTGTGTTTGCAAATGGGCTGGGGGACACACAGGTTTCATTTTTTGTTTCAAGTACTTTTACACAGCTGACACAAGGAATGGTGTTTCAGAACATGTGAGATCTGATGCTGTCCTGTTCAGCCATGCTTATCGGATGGTCTGAGGTCGGCACCTCTGTGCAAGGAGTACCCGGACACCAGCAACGTGCATCTCCCGCACAGATGGAAATAATAGTAGTTTTGTGTAGAAAATGCAGCTCTTTGAAAGCCTGGAGCTGTATTGATGGAAAAAAACCAACCAAACAAACAAACACCTAAATTTACTTCCTATTTTATCTCTGAGCATATGGAAACACATTTTCATGTATTTATTATTTCTAATGGATAAGTTTTCAATTAATATTACTGAGCTGGGTGATATTTTCTTATCCCAGAGTGCTCCCAGGTGTTTCATGCGATTTCCTTCCAAGTATTCATTCATATACAAGATAATTTCTTTGTTTCTAACTAGTGCAGAAATGTGGTAGTTTTAAGTCTCTGGGTTAACAATTTTCGTTCTGCTGTGGTTTTTATTTGATTTTACTTCAAAAGCAGTTCTATTTAGGTCTTTCTGGTACTGCATGTCCTTACAACAATAAATAACAGTATGTTGGTTCCTCTACATCTTTGGTTGATTAGTTTGAAAGGAATAATTTAATGCAACCATAGGATAACACTTTGCTAACTGTATATTTAAATACATGTCTACACATGCATGTGTATGTATAGCAAGGACAGAAGCAGTGCCTGTCATAAAGTGAATAACATTTCATGTCCTGGCAATGCTGAAGTATGGTGGTTTAATAGTGTAAACTGTATGAACCCGAACTGGTCTGAAGCTTTGCCTCTCCGCATAATGAAAGCTTATTATTTTCCTATTCCCACATGCTTTGAAAGGCCAAATATGTCAGTTTATGAACACTGACATTGTCAGTTTATGAACTAGTTATTTAAATTTACTCATATGTATCTTGACTTGCAGATGTTGCCATGCGTACTTCAGTGTGATGTTTACATATTTGATCTTTCCATGTCACTTTTTGCATTATGTGGTCAAATTATTGAAAGTGTTTTATTTTCCTTTTATATGGTTGAGAAGAGTGCAATTGAGTTGTTCAATAGGAAAATAAAAATGAGCAAGTTTGAAGATGAATGGACTTTAAAACATGTAAGACCTTACGAGTCAGGAACTGTGTACACTTGAATGCAGTAGAGGCTACAGCAGGGGACATTTAGAGACAGGTGTTTAGAATATTTGGGAATTTCTGAGCAACCTGATCTAGTGGGGGATGTCCCTGCTCCTTGCAGGGGGGTTGGACTAGATGACCTTTGAAGGTCCCTTCCAACCCTAACCATTCTATGATTCTATGATTCTGGAACTGATTATGTGAATATTGCTGATTTCAGATATTGGGCCATGGGTCAGGCTCATTACTGAATTTAAGTGTAATGATATTGTCTAGTTTTTCTTCTGCAGAATTTGCTCAGATTAGTCCTCAATTAGTACATCAGTAACTTAAGAACACTAAGTGACTCCGGGGAAGAAATAGTCTGGTTTGTGCCACGGAGTGTAAGAGTTACCTCAAGTTATTCTGCCATTTGTGTGTCTGTATGCGCATAAATGTGGGTAGCAGAAATGAGAGGAATTGAGAAGTAAGCAATCCTGATAGAACACCTGGTAAGAAGCTTGAGGATAGATTAACAAGAAACTTTTAGTTCAGAAAAAGAGATCAAGAGCAGCAATATAACAACAGGTTATTCATCTGTCATCCACTGAAGGTGTTTTGAGGGCTGTCTTTGAAGGCTGGAAATAACTTGTTAGGCTAGATGAGCCATAGCTCATTGGTAAGGTGCTTCCTGTATTCTTGGGGTTTTTTCTCACTTGCTCAGTTCACCGTGCTGGTGTCAGCCTTCATCATGTCTGCTCAAGTGCTGGTGGAAGTGTCAGTCCAGGAGGTTACTTGTTTCTCCCTGTAGCTTGACAGTCCTTGGAGTAGATGTTGATAGCACGTACCATAATGACACCACCAAAGCAGTTAGCTGGGAAGTGTAGAAGAGCACTGGCTCCCTTCCCAGCCTCTGGAAAGCACGTGTCCAGCCAAAGGTAACTGTTCCTCCCAGAGTACAGGTGGCTTGCACGAGTGGTGCCCCTGCCTTTCTAAACAGCACTGCATGCTCTCCCCTGGTGCCATCTCTTATATGCATGTATAATCCCAGGTAAATCTGGAAATGTCTTTAATTAGAATATGAATTACTGGCACATTCTTAAGTTAGTAGGAGATTTGTCAGTAGAGCCGGTGTTTTTCTCTATGTTGGCACTGTGGATGAGGTTTTGATTTTTTAAATTTTTTTTTTTCCTTCTCCATTATAAAACCAGCTGAAAACAGTATATTTGTGACAATTGAGGGGTGTGTCAAATGATTGCTCAGTTCTTTTGTTCTTATTGTTTTCAACAAGCAGTCTTTTGGATGTTGTAAGTAAACCCAGTGCGGGTTGTTTGACAGAGAGGCGGTGGTGGTCTTTTTTGAAAAGCTGACTTTGATTAGCAGACATATAGGCTGCCATGCATTGAGGAGGGAAGGTGCTGTGATGAAGGGGATGGAGTACATCACAGCTCCCAAATACTTCTTTATATTACTTGAAGCTGAACCTTATTAGGAGAGAGAGTTTATCTGATGGTATTAGCTGCCGTATTAGAACAGTTCTTTGGTGAGCAGTGTATTTTTTTTTTTTTTTCCCCTCTTTATAGGCCAAGTCAAACCAGGCTTTGTCACTTGGTTTGAGGTCAGGTGACAAAGCCTGTTTGAGCTCAATAATTCACTACATTGAGCCTCAATAATTCACTACATTTTTCTGATGTTCATTTACACAGGAACTATACAACAGCAGTACCAGCTGTGCATCACTGCATCAAGAGCAGACCCATGAAGAACTGTTTGTGTCTTAGTAACATTGATTCATTTTCTCTTGTTTGTTTGTTGTTTGTTTTTCTGTTCCCAGCAGATATATGGAGTGATCATTCATTTCAGACAGACCCAGACTTACCACCTGGCTGGAAAAAAATCAATGACATTGCTGGGATCTACTACTGGCACATACCAACAGGAACAACTCAATGGCAACGTCCCGTGTCCATCCCGACAGATCTCCAGGGCTCCCGAAAAGGATCGCTTGGTTCCATTACTCCATCTCCTACTCCAGAAACTGAGGTAACATACCATGTCTTCTTGTGGGCTGCATTATGTAAAGAAAATGGAAATAACTTTTTAAGCTTGCAGGTTTATCTGTTAGCAAAACTGAGCTTTAGAATATGGAGCCTGATAATATCCCAAAGTGTAACTATTTGTTGATAATATGTCGTAAGTATCTGTTTTCTATGTGCATTTTCTAATGGTTATGCCTCATGAAACATCCTAAACTTTGGATGTGTAGGATGAAATCAGACATATCTCAGATAAATTAGACAGCCAGTGCCTGATGAATGTGAAACTACTGTAGTTCTATAGCATGCGCTGAAGCATTGCTGCATTGTATGGATACAGGATACCTAAAATTTTTGCACATTATAGCCCTCTCTTGGCTGGACTCTTTGTATCTTTCTTTTTGATTCCCTTGGTAGGAGTATAATAAAAAGACATAGGAGTCTTCATTTGAGACACTTCTTTTACAGGGTAGTTTCTGTTGAATAAACATCAAGTATTCTCAAGTGTAAGTCTCTTAACATCCTGCCAGTACAAAATATCTGCACAAGTGGATGACTGTGTTGCTGTTTAACCAGAAACAGAAAGAAATGCACTCTCTTTTCCACATGTGCTGAAAAAGCAATATATGATACTGCCTTTTAAAAATCATCCTTTCAGGCACAATCCAGGGGGTTGATTGATGTCATACAAGTAGAAAAATAAAATAAATTATGAGAAAGAAGAGTATGCTTAAAAAAAAGGCAATCACTTCATTTTGGTATGCTGGGAGGACTTCTATGAAATTAAATACTAATATAAAACCAAATTGTTTTAAAATTAATTCCTTTTCATACTAACTTTTCAGAAGAAGGTCCACAGTTTTAGGAAATCAAGGGAAGTCTTTGTACTAGCTTTGAGTTTTGAGTCAGACAATCCTTAGGATTTATTTATTTATTTATTAAGAATAGTATTTAGATATGACATTTCTTCTGTTCTTGATTTTGTTGATATATGCACCAAAATAACTTAAATTAAAGTTAAGAGGAGTTTAGGACATTCAAGTATGTATTACCAGCTTGACCCTGGAACTTTTATCCTGTATAGGCTTAAACATGCACATTCTTGTTCATTATTGTAGAAAGATTGCTCCCACATGTTCATAAATGCTACTCATAAAGTTTGCAGACTTGACCACAACATTTTAGTTATGGTTTACATCAGTCAAACTCCTGTGGAATGTACTGTGCGCCAAGCATGTTGGAAACTGTTTCTGAGAGGGTTCATGGAGAAAGGACAGCGACTGTTACCATTCAGGTAGAAAACAAGAACAAAAAAGTCAGAAATTAGTAATGTAAAGTGCTGCACTTGCTTATAGTGTAAAGTTCTGTAATGTACATGAGTGATATAACTTCACCATTAAGTATTTTTCTTACTCTAAAATATGGATAACGGGGCTTTAATTAGAAAGTTATAGATGTGTTTCACAAAAACCCAGAAATCAGTATGGTTGGTATATTGCAAAGGGAAAATGCTTATAGTAATTTCAGATATTTTTCTATCTCTGTTTAAAATGTCTTTGTGATGAAAATTTCAGACCTGCTGATGATGTGGCAGATGTACCTTTAACCTTTCACAATTTTGTTCGCTTTAAATGAAGAACAGTTTGTGGTTATAAACAACTATTATTAATTCTCAGCAGCATCATGGAGCATACGAGATGTATGAATTATAACAACACAGATTTTAATACAATGGAGATGTATTAAATAAGACATTTGAGGAGTCCCTTTAAATGCCATGTATGAGTTTGTAGTAGCCTCATCTAGGTTTTGATATGGCAGTTCTAATTCAGCAAGGAATTTGATCCAGCAAAGATTTATGCGTATACAGTTCTGTGGCAGCATCAAGACCATGTACTATAGTGTAAAAGATGATACAGAAAAAAAGCAAGTTTCCAAAATTTGTATTAGTATGATACATATGGTTATTTTAATTGTAGGTATAGACAAAGGCATTTGTCTCTTGAAGGTTTCTGCATTCATTGATAAGCATCTTGCATACCATTATTTAAACAATACTGATTTTTTGACTCAGTGGTGATTAAGATAGCATGGCAATACAATACCAGCAGACTTACAGTAACTGAGCTCAAAATGAGAGTGTGGGTTGGGCTCAGGACTTTGTGCACTGCCATTTTCTGAAACTGCTAACAAAGAAGGGATGTAGCCGTAGTTATGAGGACTGTTAGGAAAAGTCTTGCATTTTTTGAAACCACAGATGTTGAGCTTTATTAAGAGGGAACTTGAAAAAGTATCCTTTGGGATTCATCTGGTTCTGAGCAGAACCCTGTTGCAGAGCCGTAAGAGGGAAATAAGCCGTGGTGTGGGGTTGAGGGAGAGCGGTAGGTAATGAAATAATTTATAACTTAGATTTAACAATCTCAACTATTGTGACTCTTTGGTTTTTCATCTCTCCGCAATCAATACTTGCCAGCACTTAATCATTTCCAGGTCACTTGCCGGTGACACTGATTTCAGTCCTTGTTAACTGCCCCTCTCCTTTCCCGAGAAGGATTAACCTGGACATCTGTGATATGGTCAATCTGAAAAATACTGGTCCATCTGATAAAAGATTATGGTATTTGATCTAGGATAGGGGTTCCCAAATGCCTTTATCCCTGCTACCATTGGCAGCAGCAGTTGTGGTGGACAGCTTCCAGCTCCAAGTTGGACCACATACGAGCTGTGTACTGCTGGTTCCCTCACTGCTGTTTGGAGGTCTGTGTTCTGAGATAATCTGGTTTCGGAGGGCTGGTTTAGCTCGTTCCCACACGCTGGAATTTGTATTGCTTTCTTCTGAAAAGCCTGGGGGATATATAGGTTTTAAGTTGATGAAAGAGTATAATTGAGGATTGAAGACTGGCATGGCTAGCATTTCACATCTGTCCCAATAGGCTTCCATGAATCCAGAAAAATATACTTTTATCTTTGTCACATTTGTCTGTGAAGCATCGTGTGCTAGTCTTGAGATGAGTTTAGTTGGGCTCTTTCAGCTTTTGAGTTTGTAAAATAAACATTTAGAAACATCTTTTTTTTTTTTTTTTTTTCCACAGAGTAATGCCTTTTTCCCCTTTGTCTTGTTTCCTTTTTTCTTTTTTTTTTTTTTTTTTTAAATTTAAATTATTTTGTATACCTGTCTCTTAAATGATGTAATTTACAGAAGCTTTGCTTCATTTGGTAGAATGTGGCTCACAGCTGAGGGCAGTCAACAAAAAACAGATCAAGTCAGCCATTTTTCTGTTGTCACTTACACTGGATATTTAGCATAAAGAAAAGCAATTACTTACTATTGCTGAATGGAGAATCAGGAAAAAAATAGGTAGGGAGGAATGATGCTGTAATGCATACAAATGGCAAAAAGAGTTTTAAAAAGGAAAAAAAATGTGAAAATGTCTTACTTTTGCACAGGATGCAAGGCAATATTTCTTTCACAAGATAATCAGTAAATTTCCATCCAAAGCAATTATGGGTTAAGCATTATGTGAAAAACCTGCAGATTTTACAAAAATGCTAATAAATGCTAAATACGAGTAAGCTGGAGCATTCCTTCCCTTCCTCTCCCTCAAAAGCATGAAAATGTGTTTTGGTTTTGCACAGCTAATTAAATTTTACTTAATTTTAGATGGCTCTCTTCTCCTGTGTGTTGCCAAATGAGTTCCTTTGTGAATCCTTGTCTTTTGTGATGCTCTGTCCCAAATTTTAGAGGTTTTGCTGCCTCTTTCCTGTTTTCTGTGCAGAGAAAAATCCATAAGGTTTAATTTTCAGTAAGAACTTCTTCGAGATCATGGTAGAATTTAGTAATGATCATTGTGTCTTCTTATGGCTAAACAGAAGAGGCTTAGCAGGAAAAGCTAACAAGTAATTAATTCAGAGGCTTGTTAGGGAAGAGTTACTCATGGGAGTTGTTTCTCACAAGTAATTCCTCAATGAGGATGTCTTGAACTCTTCTGAGGTGAGAGGTCCACCCTGCAATTTAATGCATTGGGCTGTATTAGTAGGTACCACTTCATTTTAGGGCTGAGCTGGACAACTTTGGAGAGCTTATCTTGAAAGGGGCCACGAATTACAGGAATACTTGATTTGGTGAAGCTACAGAGAGGTGGCCCTGGGTCTCTCAACATCCAAATCTCCTGTCCCACCTGTCTTTTTTTCAGGACTATGGGTTTTTTTGTCCTCATGGAGAAGAGGAAAGGGACAACTCCAAATCAGTTGGAGCCTCACAGGGTTTAGAGAAGGATGCACCTTGGGTTGCTGTAGCGCTAAATGCACTGCTACTTGCTTGATTGTACCAGTGAATGCCTCTGAAATTTTTGAGAAACTTGAATGGAAATGAGAGAATGAGTGGTTTGTTTGGAGGTTTGTTGGTTTTTTTTCTGTTTTTTAAAAAACCTGCTAGACTTTACAAAACTACTTTTTCAGTAAGAAACTTCTCTGCACTCCTTAGTAATCCTTCTTCCCATAGCTGTCCTTTTCTTGTGCTTTCTCTCTAGAATTATTTGATTTTTATCTTGTATGTATCTTATCCTTGTATATATCGTTGTGTTTCAGTATTTCTAGTTCCAATAGTGTTTAGGGTGTTTTAACAAAAGTGCCAATCAAACAGAAATCCTAATGTTTCCCCTTAATTGCTGTTTATCAAAGACTGTAGCAGCTGTGGCCAACATTCATATTCAGATTCATTTTGCTTGCTTTTAAGATCATAGTTAAAGAGTAATTTCATTGTCTGTTCCTAATTTATATTAACTTTCCTTGTTTCAATCATTTGTTTTGGTAAGTAACTGTTAGAGCATGTCTTCTCTCCCCTTTCCTCCAAATGCCATGGTATAGTGGAGTAATTAGTTGAAGTTTGAGGTGATCTGTTCCCTAACCCATCCTGTAAATATCAATGCTAACAACAGTGTCTTGTGTTTTTTTTCTTTTCTTTTTCTTTTTCTTTTTTTTTTTTTTATCAATGTGCTTCTTCCTGTGTGAATAATTATGTGTCTAGAAACAGCCATGGAGTGATTTTGCTGTACTGAATGGGGGAAAGATTAATAGTGACATTTGGAAGGCAAGTATATTGTCAGATTTTAGAACCTTTGATACTATTACCCTTGTTTTTTGCATGGCAGTGGCTGCTTTTTTCCCCTTTTATTTTTCCATGAATGTCATTCATAACCTAGGCCAAAGTAAATGGGGGTACTGCTAGGGATGTCTAGCTCACAAACATGCTGCCTTTTCTGATCTTTCCACTTGGAATGGATTCAGCCTAAACTAGTAGGGCAACTGCCATGACATAACGAGCAAGATGCCTGCACTGAATGAAACGCAGCTTGAGAATATATGCATGCCTCTTTTCAACTGCAGCCAGAAATACTATCGCTTATTTGCAGGGAGGAATTAATTTCCCTTTGAAATAAGAAATAACATGGTGGTATACTTAATACGATATTAATACCACGTAATACTATACTAATAGCACTGCCTTTGTCTCTAGGATCTGCATGCAGCCACTGTGAACCCAGACCCAAGTCTGAAAGAGTTTGAAGGAGCAACGTTACGCTATGCCTCTCTGAAGCTCAGGTACAGTGACTTCAGAAGTCTCCATGGAAAGCTCAGCTCCCTTTTGTGCTGTGCTGTAATTTTTATATGATTTTAAGATTGATTGTTGTCTTTTTTTTTTTTTTTTTCCTGTAACAGAAATGGTCCACAATCTGATGATGATGATTCCTGTAGCATCAACAGTGATCCAGAAGCCAAGGTCTGTAAGAAGATCCACAATGGGATAAAAATTAGATATTTGCAATTGTAAACATAACTTGCAAGATGCAGAATGTCTCTTAAGTTTTGAAATTAACTGTGCTCCTCTTCCTCTTGGCACAATGTGGATTGACCATGCAAGACTAATTCCATCAAAGGAATTTGCAGATTTAAAGCTTCATCCAATTTGGTCAGGAAAGTGTGACTTATTTTAAAATGTCACATAAGCCAAGAAATTGAATGTTACAGCTCAAGATTCTATTGTTCAACTGTAATAACTGACCCCATGCACAACTAAGTGAGTTTTCTGTCCTGAGTAAGGGAGGGCTTTGTTGTTAGTCATGACTGGACAGCATCCTGAGGCATTTGGTCACAGAATTTGCTCTTTATTCTCGAGTTTGTCTCTTTTTAAAGTACTCTTGCTTCTTTATGCAGCTGCTTGAACTCACAGCTAGTAACTAGGGAGTTACTTTTTAGAACAAGGAATTTTGTATTTTAGAACAGAGCATGTAACCTATATTGAGGATAAAATTTAGAGAGAAAAATGAGACCATTCTGTGAACAAGCACCATAATTAACTCAGAGCCTTTACATATCTCCAGATTTGTCTCGTTGATGTTTTGCCTTGTGCTTGCATCCATTTTTAAGGATGTATGTGAATCTCTATAATTGGAAATCCAAGTAATGTAAATTCATAACCTAATTCATATAGCTGTGCCATACACCTGCAGTGACTGACAGAATCAGAAGCTACTTACAAGACAGTATGTAACAGAGTTAATAATTGTAATAGCACTAATGATATATTTTGTGAGAGAAAACAGACTGATCAGGGTACTTAAACTTCTTTGTCATCTTGATTATTTGGCTTGTGATGTTTAAATCAGATGTGAATAAATGTGTTTTGCTTGGCAGGCTGGCAGTTAAAAAGCAAGGGTTTCAGCTGCACTCGTTACAATGACAAGCACTGAATTCTGAGCACGGTAAATGGAGGTGGAGGAGTGATGAGCATTAGGTACCCATCCTCAGAACCAGAAAGCTGTTCCTTTCAAGATAAGCCTTAGGATACGGAAAGCATTATGGGGAGGTGGTATTTTGATATGTCTGACTCTTTACCAAGTGATTTGCATTGGGTAGCATTAGGAGCCCTTCCTACATGAAGAACCATGGCAGTGTTTGTGTGGACAAATAACTCGTGTGTCATCATCTCCCTTCCCTCTCTGACTTGCTGTTTAAACTTCAAAATTTATGGAACTGATACCCATCTGGTGTCTGTAAAACGGGTCAATGCCAAAAACTTGTCCTCTTTCATCTGTCACAGCTGGTTTTGTTTCTCCTGTTTAGGCAAAACCATGCTGATGACGCTTAAACGGGTAGTCAGAACTGAGCACTGAAACGTTTACAGAACTGACTGAGAGGAGCAAAACAAGAAAGAGAGAAGCAAAACAAGAAAGAGAGAAGAAACTATACATGTTTAGGTTTTTGTTTTGTTTTTTTAGATCACTTGAGTCAAAGCACCTTTACTGTCTGACACTGCCTAATGGGCATGGTGTGCAGGGCCAGGAGTGACCATGTGCATGGTCCTGGGGGGTGAAGCTCAGCAGTGCAGATGTTGCTCTGCAGTGAGAGAGGCCATGGGTAGAGTTGTTCAATGTATCTGCCTCTGCCCTGAGGACAGGACAAGCAGCTGCTGAATGGCCCTACCTCACAGGGACAGGAAGCGGTCCAGAAATAGCATGGAAGATCTTCACCTGTGGAAAATGCTCTGGGATCTTTAATTCTCATGTGGATGGGATGCTAGCCCATTTTACCCAAAATATTGTGAGACTGAAAGAAGTCTGATAGGATTTGAAACTGATGACCTGAGACTTGGAAAATCAGATTGTTTAGCCCCTTAGGCTCTTCTCTGCCACGTGACTTGCCTTAACTATATTTGATTGAAACTTGCTTTTGCGTGGCAGCAAGCACAGATACTTTTTCTTCATTTCAGCATAAGGGAAGGAAGCTTTTTTTTTAACTCCTGAAACTCTCTGTTGGAAGAATTTGTTAAAATGAACCTTGTTAGAGATATTTTAAAGATCTTAAATCTGTTTAAACCTATTTATGACAGTGGACAGTGCATTTGAAATAAAATTATAATTAAAAAACTAAATTTCCTCAGTGGCACGAAGTAATACTGTCTTTCAGCAAAGGGAACCATGCCACCTTGTGGAAAGCTGAAGTAGTTGTCTTCCCCCAGAGTCAATTTCTGCAAAGATTGTAGCACTGCAGAAATATAACTTTTGGAAAAAAATATGTTGTATAATTCTTGTAAGAAAAGTGATTTATGCAGCAACACAGTTAAGCATTCAAAATTGTCATTAAACAACAGATGTTTCTCTATACATCGTGTGCTTAAGATGCAGATCCTTGGCATCTTGGTGCAAGTTGTCTGCATAAGGCCATAAAAGAGAATGGGAAGCGGGAGAAGGGGGAGAATGATTGATTACATCCAGCTTCTTGACTTCAGAAATTTATTTTGTTAGGAATTTCTTCAATGGCTCATTGCGCTTGACAAGGATCCTAATTCTGCATGTGAAACATGCACAACTGGAAATGAGTTTTGAATTGGTACTTCCTAGGAGACGGATCCTAACCTTCCTGGTTAATTTATAGAGCAACCTGTGCCTTTATAATTGAGTTTCAAGGGAGATGATAAGATGCTTTTACCAATCCTGGACTGTAAATTCCTGTGGGCTGTCTCTTTTTACATTGTTGTAAAATATGACAGCTGTGTGTAAAAAGCATAGAAAGATGCTAAATTTTTTCTTTATTGTGCAAAGAAACTGAGTCTCCTGGAAAACCTGTCTCTGTCCCTAGGAATGGGATGAAGAATGGAGAACTCCGTGACTCAGTTTCTCAAAAATCTTTTCAGAATTGCCCTGTTTGGCCTGACATTTGGGGTTACCTTTATTCTCTGCTTTTAAATATGGTTTTCTCCTAAAACTTAATGTAGTCTTTCTGTTAAGCATGGGTTTTGGAGTTCCCTGTCCACATTAGCCTGTTCAGCAGAACTTCACTTTCCAGTCTTGCCATTTTAGAGTAATTTCATGTCTAAGAATGGGAAGAATGTATTTATATCTGTGGAGGTACAAGACAGTTGCTCCAAAAGTCTGTTTTCTAATTTAGAAAGCAGTACATGATCAGGATCTCGAAGGAATAGGAGGAGACTATTTCCAAGAGAGACAGAGGTAGGAGATGCTGATACCAGGTATTTAAATTTAACGATTTACCTGTAGGTGAATGGAAACACAGTTGGAGACGTGGTAAGTGGGTTGGTGATGAACTCCTACAGATTACCTGGACTTTAGAGATTAACCAGTTGGGCTTTTTGGAGTGATGAGAGGGATGTTTCTGACAAGCTGATTTGTTAGGCCACTTGTGGCTGTAATTAAAGTGGCCTGTAAATAGCACCGTTGAAATAATTTTATATTTTATTATGTGCCCCTCAAAGAGTTAATATCCATATCTCTGCTGCTTTTCTTGTTATGGAGGCAAGTGTATGTGTTTTGGAGACATACTACATTTGCTTGTTTCTGGTCTTCTTCAGAAGCAAATCTCCTGGCTAGACACAGGACCATTTGAAAGAATCAGCATGTCTCCTTGATAATGGAGATGAGTCTGATTTCTGATGCAAATGAAGACTTAACCAGAGAGGAGGAGTTTGGATCATCTTTTCACACTGGAGGCTATAATTCTCTCTCAGAGTAGCTTCTAAAATTATTGGTGCAAACAGGGATTATTCAATATTTTCTAGCAGTTTCACAATCTACCTTGTGCTGCATATAATCTTCTCATAAGCATGTGAAACACCACAAAAAGCCTCAGTTAAATTCATTTCAATTAATGGACTCAATTAGCTTAATTGAATTTGAGGAGTTTATTCCATCTTAAGTCTCCTTACAAAAAAAAAAAAATCTAATAGAAAAATTAGGCAACTTCGACAGGTTTTCTTCTAAAATGGTACTTCTGCTTGTTTTTGGAGTAGGAATTTTTTTCTTTCAGAAAAAAATCCTTGTTTTTCATTCTCTAGGAAATAGGACCTGTTACAAAGTAGAGGACAAGAATAAATCTTGAACCCATTCCTTTACCCTTCTAGGGAACCACAATATATAATCCCATGTATTAATTTCAAGTTTCTTCTTTAACATTTGTGGGAATTTTTTTTTGTCTGGCCTAGTCTTACTGACAAACTGATTCAAATATTACCTTCCTTTGATGGTTAAAAACCTTTTAACCTAAACTTTTTCAGGCCATTTTTATCTTCTTATTCTATGTTCAGCCATCTTCTAGAGCATTTATAGCAGGTGATTGCATCTCTTCTTCAGCTTAGTTTTATTAAACAAGCCAAGTGCTTTTAATTATTCATGAGGCTAGGAGGATTGCAGTCTTCTTATGAGTCCCTGTTTCCCTGACTGTTGTAGCAGCTTTGTGGTTTTTGGGTGATGAGATTTGTTACTTTGGGTGGGGTTTTTCCAGGGTCTTGTGGGGTAGCTTTAAAATGTCCATATTCTCTACTGGAAAGTTCTTGACACATAATTTAATTTACTTTCTCAACTCCTGAGTAGCTAACCATTTTAGTTGCAACTTAAGCCATAATTATAACCAGTGTTTGTAAGTTTATAAGACTGAATGGAAGAAAAGTTCTGGTCTTCATCTCACCAATATGAATAGCACCTTGGTCAGGAAGAGGGAGTTGGTTGTTTGCTTGTTTTGTTTTTTCAAAGAATCTTATTGCTGGTAGCTGAAAGTTTCTTGTGAACAGCAGAATTTTGTATTTTGGGGATTAAACAGTGTGTACGTAAATTTTTTTAACACTAAGCTACTGCCAATAGAAAACGAAGTGCGTCTTTGGAAATACTGCTTTTTGCGTTGATGAGATGGTGTGGAAATGGTTTCACAAAATGCAGGAAAGCAGATTTTGTTCCGTGCTCATAGATCTTCCTTAAATGATGTTCTTAAGTATTTTACACAGAAAGAATTATAGACTAATAGTATAGTAGTTAAAAAAAAAAAGTTACCTTTTCATATTGGCTTACCTTAGGTTTTCAGAAGAAAGAATTACAATCTGGGAATAAAATCTTTAAAAAACCAACCAAACAAACTCCAACCTAAACCCAAAGTAGACATTGTAGTGGAGTTTGGGGTTAGGGATTTTTCCTTGTTTCTTTCAAAAACAAAAAGGTGCCCTTAGTTTCTTCCCCCTCTCACCATCCCAGCAGTAATTTTAGTAGCTCTCAAAACTGAGCCAAAACACAGATCTTCTGTTTGAACCATCCGGTGCATAATCAAGAAGAGGTCAGTCTTGACAACTACTGTAGTATAGCAGAAGTTTATCCATCTTTCCATCCTTATAGCTTCACAGTAGCGGTGGTGAGTGATGAGGATGGCAGTTTCTAAACCAGCTGGTTGTTTCTGAATTTGACTATTTGCTGTTAGCACCGTTAAGGTGCCCTCCCAGCTATGCAGATGCTGCAGGTAAATGATGCAGGTGCTCGAAAACATTCTGCTTCGAAAGCAGTTTTAGAAATAGCAGACTAAAGCACTGAAATACATCTCCTCAACAATTTTTTTTTTTTTTAATGGCGTGGTTTTCATTTTCTACATTAGAACTTTTGGAGAGAGTGTTTGCTCATTCATTATCTCTGTGATTGATACTTATTACTGTTGACATCTACTGTGTCATTAGATGATGTTGTAAGTGATAATGCCGTGATGTAAGGTACATCATAATACAAATTTCCATCTAGAGGATATTTGCTTCCACTTTGTCCCTAAATGGAGTCTTGTTTAATCACGTACGAAGATTAGTCCAGGGCAGAGGAAGACATAGTGTTTTCCCAAATCTAAGTGATTTACTTTTTTAGTGGTATACAGAAGTACTATATGTTTAATTGTTATAATATATGTATATGATAAATATCTGGGATAATGTAGTTTAATTTCTTGAGCTCTTCAAGATTTATAATGAGATCCTGCAAAATGTTACATGTCTTTCACTCTTAGAAATCCCACATATCTCTGGGATCTCATTAGATGCGAACCTATTGTGCAGGATCGGGGCATCCTGACTGAGTAGCAGGAGAGATGGAGAGGTTTTACTCATAGCCTTCCTCAGAAAAATATATCACAAAGCCATTCCTCATGTGAAAGAGAGTGGAAACTGCTTTAAAATTTATCATTAGATTTTTTTTTTAATGAAAAAAACCACAGAGTATTTACTTATGCATGTATATATATATTATGTATATTTATGTGGTACATATTATATAAAAATATATGTATAATATATACAGTACATAATCTACACTATAGTATAGATAATAGTATAGTGTATATATAGTATACTATATAGTGTGTGTGCATACATATACTACACACACACACACACACACACATATATATATATATATAAAAATACATACACAGTTTGAAAACAGCATGGTACAACCTTGGTGGGTTATTTGTCCGTTGTGGACCTGCTGAAAGGTACATTTATGGAGGAAGTTAATTTAAAAATCAATTAAAATGGAACATTGTGTTGAATGACAGAGCAATATTTAGATAGCTCTAGCCAGCATGTATATTTATCCTGGTATGAGTTCTAGCTCTAAATTCACTTCAAAGGAACAGAGTTCTTCCTTAGTAAAACTTCCTGCATTTCCTCAAAGAGAAAATGGAGGGGGAGGTGATATTTACCTCTTAAGAGATTTAAAAACATGAGATATGCAGTACATTGTAATGTCATGTGGCACCTACGTGGGTATGCATTATTCCATATGCTTGAGGATGATCGCTCTGTGGTGCTGCGAGGAGACAGCGTGACATAAGTGGGTCCTCAAACATGGGAGGCCCACCAGGGCTCAAGATTGCTGAGCTCGGGATTCGTGTTCGTTTCTGTCTTTTTCAAAGCATGGGAATCAATCAGAAGTGATTTAACTTAATTGACTTTGGATCCTGTCGTAAACATAATTTCTCCAGAAAACAAATTACTCTTAACAATGTTGCTTCTAAAGAGATATGAAATCCTGACTCTAGTAAAGAAAGAAGGTTTTTCCTCCATTGATTCAGTAAGGTCGAGAGTTCACCAAAAGGTGGGGTTTTTTGTTGGTTTTTTTAAATTATTTTTTAAGTTGGATGTCATGCATATTACCTTTGAAGTTATGCACCACAATACTAAATAAAGTGCTGCTGGCTGCATTAGAACCCCTTATATCTATCAGCCTGCAGAAGAGCTCCCATCAGAAAAATACAACATTTAAGGTTAAAGATAGTAAGTGCAGAGCATTAGTTTTAAGAAATGATTGCACACATTCTTTCATGCCCTGTAAACTCCTGCAGGGCTTGTCTTTACTGACAAAGCATATGTGTGTTTGTTTGGGTCATTTTTGTGTGTTGCAGAATAATGAAACCTCCTTGAGTTATCCTAACAGACCCTAATTTGAGCACCATTGCAACAATCATTCTTTATTATTGGTGAAAAAAATTACTGCCTTTTCTTCACTGAGGAAGTGTGTTTTTTATTTCACTGTATTAAAATGAAACCCAAAACACTCTTATTAGCTCAAAGTAAAGTCCCCAAACTGATCCTTTTAGCATGTGCAGTCAAGGTATCTGCAAAGGATGTAAAATCAAACCTGTTCTTTACTGAGAATACTGGAGGAAAGAATAAAGTGATAATAATTTCTTCTTCAGAACCACATATAGCAAAAGGGTATTAATAGAGAATAATAGTGTCCATTCAATTTTTGCTCAACTGGCTAGATTTTTACTTGATTCAGAAATACAGTAATGAATCAGAAATTGGGATTAAAAAAATCTTGAACCAGCACAATGGTCCTGCAACATTTTCTTGCCTTGATAGCGCAGATTTGACCTTTGGCTGTGAGACAGCAGGAACCACAGCGACAGAAGTATTAAACTTAAAACAAGAGAGGGACTTTTGTCATTGTACACGTTGGAGTCTGTGAGTTTGGAAAAAATGAGACTGTAGCATCTTGGAGAATAAAGTAAGGGACTGTGAGAACAGAAAGTTCAGTATTGACCTGCTCTAGAGATGTAATTTATTATAAAGGTTATTTTACAGTATTTGTAAAGCCCTCGTATTTTATTCCACAGAAGTTTAGTTATAAACATCTGCTTGAATTAGCAATTATTAGTGGATTTCTGAATTCTGTTGTGACCTGAATATCTGTGTGCTTATTTTTGTATTTGTCGTAGTTCAGCCCTGATTGGGACCAGACTACGCAGTCTCTCTCTCACTCCCCCCACCCTCCGAGAGAACAGGGGGAGATAATATATGAAAAATGGCTCGAGGTTTGAGATAAGGACAGGGAGAAATCCTTAAAGTTACTGTCACAGGCAAAAACAGACTCGACTTGGGGAAAACTATTCATTTCTTACTAAAACTAGCAGGATAATGAGACAGAGAACAAGATAAAAACCTCCTCCCACCCCTCCCTCTTCCCAAGCTTAACATTATCTCTACTACCTTCCCCCACCCCGAGCGGCACAGGGGGGAAGAGGGAATGGGGGTTGCAGTCAGTTCATCACGTGTTGTTTTA
>JAAGAY010000214.1:0-42703 GCA_011801015.1 Ardeotis arabs | reverse complement strand
TTTTTTTTTTTTTTTTTTTTTTTTTTTTTTCTTTCTCTGTTTTCCCCTTCTTAAATACGTTATCGCAGGTCCGCCCTAGGCCCGGCTGAGTCCACTGAACAAAGGGGAGCAACTTCTAGCAGTTTCCTACAGAAGCTTCCACCTTAGGCCCTCCCTCACTAAACAAAACCACAACAATGTTTCCAGGGATGGGGCATCCACCATCTCTCTGGGCAACCTGTTCCAGTGTTCCACCACCCTTACTGTAAAATATTTTTTCCTTATATCCAGCCTGAATCTACCTCCTTGTATTTTAAAATGTTTATCCCTTGTCCTATTACACCAGACCCTGCTAAAGAGTTTCTCCCCATCTTTCTTAAAAGCCTCCTTTAGGTACTTGAAGGCCACTATAAGGTATTCCCGGAGTCTTCTCTTCTCTTGTCCAAGCTGAACAGCCCCAACTCTCTCAGCCTGTTGCGGTAAGGCTGTCTCTCAGCCTGTTATGGTAACAGTTTCTTGTAAAACACACAGACAAAAACTTGCCAGGTGCCAGAAGCCAACCAGGTTTCTCTCGTCTACCTAGCTTGGAAGCACAGAGAGGGAACAGAAAGAAGGAAGGAAATCAAACACTTCACACAGAGGGAAATATGTGGGATGGATGAGAGTGTCCCATTCAGCTCATTCTGCTGTTGTGGGAAGGGAAAGGAATACAGTGGATGCCACCACTGAGGAATTCTAAACACAGAAGCGGTCAGGAGAAAAAACCAAAACAGTTCATCATCTTTAGTAATAAGAGATTTTAGCTGCTGTGAACTTGAACTGATAGTCTTTCGACACTTCTTGGCATTCTTAAGATATACTCTGTTCAGTGCAAGGACTATATTTATCTTTCTGTTCAGAAAACAGCTAACAAATTGCAACTGTGGTTGAGATATGAAGAGTAATGAGGAAACAATATGCTTATTGTATATATTTAGTTCTTTATCTCTCTTAAGATGATTTAGAAAATGTTTCTCTCTGCTAGTATTCTGTTGTAAAAAAAAAAAAACCCTTTCTTCTGGCACAGTAAAAATCTATATTTTAAAAGCTTGCAAAGATAAATATTTAATACCCCAGTGGGCATCACAGCACTTTCAGCAAGATTCATGAGTATCTGATGTGCCAAAACTAATTCTGCAGTCTTGAGATTGAATGACCTTAATAATTGCTAAAAAATGGATATTTTAGTATCTCGTGTAGCCCTGAAGTGAAGAGCACCCCTGAGTGGTGACCCCTCCTTTGTTTCCTCTTTCACCTTCCCCGTCATGTCCCGTTAAAATCTGAAAGTCAGTGCTTTTGTGGGATTCCAGCAGAGTGGGTCAGGAAGCAGCAGCACAGGAGAATTTGCATATTGGTTTCCTTGGTTTTTTTTGTTGTTGTTTTTCTTTGCAAACAATTAAAAACCTGGAGACATGAGAGGCTTTAATTTTTTACCCATGCTCGCTAAAGGGTTTCACACCATTTCCAGAGTGTGTTTGCTGTCTGATGCCTTAGACGAGATGCATCATTAGTGACCCTTGGGAGTAGGTACCAGAGGCAGACTCTTAGGCTGGGATTTCTGCTTGTCGAAGCAGGCTGTGCAAGCTGAAAGAAAGCTGAAGGAGAAGTTTTAAAGGGAAGGAGGGGGAAACTCATTAATCTTTTTACCCATTGGTGAATTTTATTCATCCCTTAGTTTGCCAAAGCTGACATATCATGCATATTTAAAATACCTTGGTGTTTTGGGGTCTTTTTCTGAGGACAGTGGTTCCCAAATGGCACACCCAGTGGTGGTGGGTGAACTTGATCTACTCACTGACTTGACAACAATTTTTGGAAGGCAGCAAATGAATATTCAGTGTCTGCTTTTAAACTGTGAAGCTGATTTATTTACTGGGTCTCAAGAAGAGGGATTAATTGGTAACTCCAGGATGGACCTGCTGTTGCTGCTTCTTGGGCTGCGTGCCCGGGTGGGCAGAGTCCTCTTGGAAGCAGCTGGGCTCCCCAGGGGCCACTGGTACTGGCTTCATTTGAGCAGTTCCCAGGATCGTTGCCTGCTTTCCCAAGGACCCACGGGATGCTGCTAACAGCAAAGCAAACTGTGGCGCAAGGCGGCAGCTCTGGACAATGCGTGTTGGTCTTTGCAAGGTCAAAATTGCACTGGCTACCTAGCAAGGAACTGGATTGACTGAAATAATCGCAAGTCCATTCACCAAAACAACATAGCATTTCAGCATAACATTTTGGAAGAAACATGAGTAACACTAAAGCAAGCAGGGAACCAAGAACTGGGTATTAACTGATGTCAATAATTGATCCATGTTGGAAAATTGGGCTTTGGGGTGAAAGGATAGAGATTTTATATCATGGCAAATTTTCAGTTATTAATTGTAAATTTTCTCACTTCTGCTTTTGGTACTTGTGCCTACTGAATCCTGCACTTCTGTAGAAGAAGGCGTCGTAGTTAGCAAAGAGGATTTGGGTGCAAGAAGTGAGTGCAACTTCATGTCAGTGCTGGTGCGCTATCTAATCACTGACTCAGGCAGCGTTTCTCCATATTATGCAGGGAAACTGGAGCTCAGAGATGGGATGGCATTTGATTTGGCAGTGTTTGTGGTCGTGTCTGCTGCCAAATTAAATACCTAGAAGACAACAGGAATTAGGTATGGGGTTGTTAAGGAACTATTATTGCTGAACCTTTAGGGACCATCATAAATATCTGGTGTGCCCATTAAGGAGGTACACCAGTAAGTCTGTTGCACATCTGTCGCTGCCACTGCGTTGCCATTTGAGAATGAGATATACCCATAGTGTTCTCTGGAGGAAATCTTGGTCTCGTAGACAAACTCTCATTGACTTAGTTGTGAGGTCTGCATTTCACCCACTGTAATGCCTGAGAGCAAAGGCATGGTGTTTTGTCAAAATTAAAGTTTTTTATTCCTTTCTCTGGTAAATGTAGGGTAGAGATGGTGCTGTTCGATTTCTCCCATTTTGTTTTGTTTGCAAAAAGCACCGTATGTGCAAAGTAACGTCGCCTTAGCTTGTTCTGCCAACTGAGTGCTCTGGTTGGTTAAACATCCTTCTGCTAAAGAACTGTATAATTAGATTGTTTTATTTTAAAGGCCATTTTTAATTTCTTCTGGAAAAAAAAAACCTGCTTTCCTCTTAGGGTAGCTTATCTTTATTTTAGTGCTTCAAATTTGTTATTGTTTGCTACCTTAGTTAATCTCACTGTAGAAATGATTGCTGTAATCCACAAAAAAAATTTCTTTTTCTGGTTTAAAGCCAGGCAGTGAGATATATCATGAGTGTGAATCTCACAATAGTTGTAATCCAATAGTATTTTCTTTCTTTTCAATTCGAGCTCCAGATATTAGCTAAAATTCCAGTTCTGCTCTATCTGTAGTTGTGCTTTTTTCTTCATTTCTCTGTGGTTTTATGTCCTACTATTTACTGCTCCCTTGTTTCCTCCTTTATGTTAGCAAAAATATTTTATTATAAAGCATTACTGTTACTTCCACAGCTACCTTTCCTGGCAAGTCATGTATTCTTCTTTGTTCATTCAAATGTTTTCACTTTGCTATTCTCAAATAATTTATTTATCCTTGTGCATAAGCTCATGTACAAGGCCTTGATTCTGTTCTCCTCCTAGCCAAGGATCTTTAACCTTAACTGACTAGTTTCTGTTCCATGACAAGGTTTCCTTAGGTGGACACAGCAGCATGTTGTGTACTCTGATACATGTTCAAATATTTTCTGGTTTCTTTTTAGTGCTTTGCTGTGCGCTCTCTGGGCTGGGTAGAAATGGCGGAAGAAGATCTTGCTCCTGGAAAAAGTAGTGTTGCTGTGAACAATTGCATCAGACAACTCTCTTACTGTAAGAACGACATCAGAGACACTGTCGGCATTTGGGGAGAGGTAAGAACAGAGTGAACTTCTCCTCTTGGAACATCTCCCTTGTGTCATAAAACATCTCGAAAAAACAAATCTGTAGGCAAATAAGTCCATGCTGTGGGTTTGGGACTTACATATCTCAGCTGACACTGCTACAACATACAAAAGGGGTCAAAGAAAGTGCTGATAGTTTTGTTCCAAACTTGTCAGGACAGCAGGTTCCACAAAGACATCATCTTCGTGTTTACACTTACACTAGTACGCACCAGTGCAACAGCGTTGGGACAAACTGTTGAAATCAGTGGAAGTCTTTCTCCTGACCAGAGGTTTGAGAGTGGTGCTTTGGAGCAGCATTTTCACGTTTCCTAGTGCCAAAAGTGCATCAAGGAAGTCTAGACTGGTATGACCCCTGCTTCTAAAATGTATGAGAAGATTTAGACTGATAGACAGATGGCTTATGTAAGATTATTATTTTATCAGAGTTTCAGAAGGAAATTAATTTTATGTCATCAGTTTGTCTATTGGTTCTTGTCCAATAAGTCTTGAATCTGTTTGCCACTGTCATCCAGTTTTGAAGGATGCCAAATTTCCACACGCTGAGGGAAAAACAGAGAGCCCAGCTCTTTGCTTTCTTGGTTTGGTGATGGGTCAGGACACCTTCATCAACTGTGCTTCTTTCTGAATTGGCAGCAGACAGGGTAATGCTGTGAGAGCGCAGAGAGAGACATGAGGGAAACTAGAGGTATTGTGGTGTGGAAAAGAGATGTGCTGGGGACAGATGAAGGTGTGGAGAGATCGGTAAGCGAAACAAGAAGAAAGGAAAAGCTGAAGTTATAGCGGTGGCATGTACAGAGGATATAGGAGACAAACCCATAGAAAAACATCTTCATTATTTGATTGATCATGGAGCAACTTAAACTTCAGCCAAATTTTATTCTCTCCTGACCTGTTTTCAGGAGAGTTACATGAATGTGGATTTACTACACAAGATCTGAATGTAAAACTGACATAAGAGTGAATGTTGTTACCTTCACTGATATCTGTGTTATCTGAGAGAAGCAGCACTGCTGAAGAGAAGAGAAATTAAAAGAAAAACTTGTCTGTTTCAGTAAAAATTTTAGGAAAAATATCCTTCAGTCTTCCAAGTTATTGTTACAGCCTAAGACTTGTGTCCAGTGTCCTGGCTATGACCACAACGCAGAGACACTTCAGAGGAGCAATTGGGAGAAAATGCCTGTTTAAAAATGAAAGTGATGTTCCAAGGGATGCAATTAGAGTGCCCTACCTATTTAAAGTAATTTCAGAAGAGTTTTTTTTAATGTAAGAAGTGTATGTTGTGATTATAAATGAACAAGGTAACATTGGTCTCCCTTTTCATTACTTCTGGGAACAGTTTTATTTAGTTAATATGGCTAGACAAGCAATTAGAGTGCCAGTCATGGACTTTGAAATGTATCATTTACTTTGAAATCACGTGCTTTATTTTGGTTTAAGAGTTAATGTTCACATTTTTCCCTATTTCTCTCTGTCAATCCCATTGCTCTTTGTTGGAAACCCTTACAAGTTTTCAAGCCAAACAGGTGAAAAGTTTTGGTCCTCTGAAATGGAGGTTTTAATTAAGAATGCTGTTCATAAAAACTATTTTAAAAAACAGTAGAGACACTGTGCTTGAATAGGTGGACCCTGAAGTAAATTGTCTTCTGGATTTTAAAAGAAATCATTACAACCACATTTTTCTGCTGGCATTGTAATGCTTCAAGAGTGATTGGAAGAGGCACATTTTGGAGAGGAGTCTGAAAAAAGTATGTTAGTCACTGACATATCAGATGGAGCACACACAGCAGAAATCTATTATGAAGCTAGAACTGATGAGTGCAGATGGAGGTTTTGAGATTGCCTAAAGATTTATTTTAGCTAGAATGTAATGATAGTGAAATTGGGAATAGGACCATCCCCAAGTTTTCATTATTTAAAAAAGCAAAACAAAACACAAGAAACCCACACACTTTGGGTAAAATCCTGACCCTGCAGAAACTTTGTCACTGGCTTTAATGTGGGATTTCATGCCCTCCACTCCCCTCGAAAATAAATTCTCGGTAAATTTCTAGCTTCTACAGTTCTGTAAAATCTAAGAAGAAAACCACGATTCATCTGTTTGTGTTGCTATCTTGCCATGCATTGTGTTCCTGCACATTACATAATCACTTACGTGAAAAAGATATATTGTTGCTATTGACCTATATACCGCAGTATATAGCACTTCCCTGAGAGACTGCTGAGATCGAGCCTTTCTTTCCTTTATACACTTTCCCTGCATGGCTCTTCCAGTGAGAGCCTTCTTCATCTTGGACCATCAGCTCTCTGCAGCTTTTCAGCAGCCTGAGACAGTGAGGTCTGTGTTCAAGATCTTAGTCTAACTCATTTCTTCTTGCCCTATGCAGTGTTTTCATCTCTAAAATAGCCCTTGTATAATAAGGCCACAAAACTTAGCAGAAGATATTGCTTCTAGCTGTGGTGAAGCTATCCCTTGAACATTGCAAGGATAATTTTCTGTGACTTATGTTGCTTCTCTGCCCATTCTCCAATCTTTTCCAGCTAATTTGGATTCAGTTTTATTACCCTAGTCCCAGTCTATTTTGCATGATGAACAGATTTTACCTTCTTGTAATAAGTTCCTTCTGGAGTAAATATGTAAGTAGAAAATGGGTCCAAAAAGCAATCTTCATGACACTTGGTAACATTCTTCACATAGTCTGTTTATTGCTTCTGACCTCCAAGTAAATTTCTCACCCTTTTTCTTTGTGGTGACTCTTTTTTCTATTTGTATTCCTTCATCATCCTGGTCTGCCTGTGTTTTATTTCCCTGTCTGCCATCCTGGCTTCTGTGTTTTATTTCCCATGTTTCTTTTTCTGCATGCCACAAGCAGTTCAAAGCTGCTGATTTGCCCCATTTACATGCATGATTATTGCAGCTGCATCTGTTTCTGCTTCTCTAGGAGCAGCCTATATATCCAGCCTTGCTTCTTGGCCACAGCAGTACTTCTTCCATCAGGCAAAATGTTCTTGTGTTGGTATCTCGTATACCAGCCTGCGTCTCCTTCCTCTCCCACACCCCTCTTGGCACTTGAGCTGCCAGATCTGCCACAGCTCCCGTTTGAATCCCTGTGATCTGGGAGTGGGAGAGGTGATCAGCGGTGCCTGCCCCTTGCTCCCTCGCCTGGAAACCCTGGAAGCAGGCCCTCCCAGGGTGACATGAATGTGTGTCTTGCACAGACACAAAATTAGACATCATTAAGACTTGAGCCACTGTAACCAAGCGGGAAGAAGGTTTCTGTGTCACTGAAGTGACAGAAAAGATCGTTTTTGAAACATCTGCCAGTAGGAAGTCAGACCCTTTCCATTCTTTCTGTTCATTTATAGATTCTGGTACAGTAGAGAGGAAACAAATTACTCTATATTTAGCTGATAGCTCCGACCTTCTTTTTCTTTTTATCAGCAGGAGCTTGTCTTACCTCTCGGCAATAGGTCCAGGATCATTTCTGTGGGATCTTGCAGTCCACAGAGTAGATGTACAGCCTCTGAGAAGAAAGCTATTAGATGTGATAGAAGAGGCAGCAGACCTTTTGCAAATGGTAGCCATAGGAGGAAGATTAAGCATTTGTGAATTAGCATCAAAAGGAAAACTGCTTGTAAATTTCCTTCCTCTAAGGGGAAAAAGCATTCTCTTTGTTCTTACTTGCCAGAAGAATTAGGGAGAAATCCTGGCTCCAGGATTCTGCAGTCACCAGCAGAATTCACATTTATGCCTTAATGCTAGGTTTTCCCCTTTAATTAATCTTTCTTCAAAGAGCATCCTATAAATCCTTTGACATGTACAAATTGCTGTCTGCTCCCATGACCCATTGGCTAAAGTTTATGGAAACAAAGCACATTGTCTGAAGGAAGAAACTCTGCCTTAATAGTACAGGTTTTGATGTAAGCTTTTACTATTAAGACAATTCTTGACTTCTCATATATTAGGAAGAATTTACTGGATGAAAGATAAACACATCATTTGTTGAATAACTCAGTAGCTTGGAGCTGAATGAGTCAAACAGTTGCTTTTAAAAGACATCAAAGCTTTTTGTGATTGGGATTGTTTAAAAATACAGTAGCAGCAAGATACTATCTCAGATCTTTTTTGCACCAGAAGTAAATGAACTTGTTTTCAGTTGCTTTTGGAACAAACCGAATCCTTGAGTAAATTAAGAGCATGCAAGTCTAAACAGCATAGGCATAACACCTTGATCTCAGTCTGTTTGAGAAGGGGACGTTGTGTAACTGTACTTTGTCTGGAGTTGCAGGGCAAAGACATGTACCTTATACTGGAAAATGACATGCTGAACCTGATTGACCCCATGGACCGCACAGTTCTTCATTCGCAGCCCATTGTGAGCATCAGAGTCTGGGGAGTGGGTCGTGACAACGGCCGGTGAGTCTTCACTCTCCTTATCCCTCTTGACTTGGTGCCATTTCTGATACAGAGTACACATACAGCTGGAGTAAGTTAAATATCAAACCTATTCATTTGATTGAGTAATTGTGTGCCAGGGCCTATGATAGGATGAGTAAATTCTTTTTCTTGCCGGTGTTACTTTTTAAAATCTCTGTTTTTCATAACTTATATGCTGTTTTGCTAAACCTATGTTGAGCAAACCTTTCAGATTAATTCAGCCAGGTGCATAAAACTGCTCACGCAACATTGTTTTGTTTCAGATGTATATACACTTTTTAACATAAAACCATGTTTTCAAATATGTCCCATAGTATGGTTCTCCTGGCTATGTGAAAGCATGTCTTCCTCCTGATGGGAGTTGAATGTGCTGTTTACACTCTGACTGTATGCATGTATTTCCATTTTCTTGAGATATTTGATTTGATGGAGAAAAATGTTTAGCTGATGGAGAAGTAATGGTTTTAAGCCTTTGCTATTAGTTAAAGATCTTAATGCAAGAAAATTCCTAATTTTGTGAAACTTCTTTAATCCCCTCCAAAGTTTCTCATTATCTCTGGCTAAATTTCCAAAAGGAAAGGTGATAAGTGTTTCTATGACCCAATGCCGTATTTCTAATTTTTTTTTTACTTTTAAAAATGATTGATGGTTGATTTTTTTATTTTTTTAACTGTTTTTCACTTCCATTGGTGCAGAGTTTTGAGAGATCTGAAAGGTGCAAATCTAGTTTGAAATGGTGGAAAGTAGAGAGGTTTTAACTTCTTATGAATAAACCATTACAGTGCTTTGTTTGACTCAGAAAATGAGTGCATTGCACATTTCCCTTCAAGTCAAATTTTTGTAGTAGGTCAGAAAATAAATAGAGCATCTTAAGGGGCACCTACATGTAGGGCACCTACAGAGTAAAGGAAGCCAGCTTTGTGTTTTGTGTTTTTTTGCTTTTTTTAAAACATTTATAGTTCTTTTTTTTCAAATATTTACATATCTTTTGAAAAGAAAATCATTCTATTATGTTGTTTATAAAATAAGATAATGAGTCACATTTCTCCAGACTGGATGCATACTTCTCCTAAAGACAGAACTGATGGTAGACACGTGGATGTTGAAAGGAGATATTTAAGGGAAATGCGCGTTTTGCGATCATGTGGCACCAAGAATGTCATAAGCTTTTGGTGAAACCTGTGCAGGGATGAGAGGCAATAGCAGACTCTCCTAGATGAATATAAGCCCCATGAGCAGGACAGGAGTTGGTAGAAAGCTTGTGTATGCGCAGGTCATTCTATCTGTTCAGACCTGCCATGGTATGCCATAGCATTTACCAAAAGCTGTGTACAAGACACAGGAAATACCATCACTGATCCTGCTCCTGCCCAATTTCATGCCATATCTGAGGACCAAAGTTGAATTCCTGTTCTGTTGAGACCTCTGCAGAAACTTATGTCTCTATTAAGAAAAATATTGTAGTTGTAGAGTATGTGGGTGAAGTACATGTCAAAGTTTAAATACAAAGCAAACTCAGTGATCTCTTGCTTGGTCATGAGAGATAGAAACTTCCTCTGCTCTTTGCCTGAAAGGAGATCTTATTTGTGACATTGATAATAAGGAGAACCCAGTAGAGCAAATAAACTAATTTCTTCTCGTGTTTCTACTATCAAAAGAGGGAATTGGCCTTTCTGTGTCAAAAATGAACATTTCTTGTTTCTAGAGAACATGACTTTTCTTGATTGGTTGCTCTAAACAACAGCAAGAAATAGTTTATTAAAGATTTAATATATAAACACAGAATCAAAACCAGCCTTGATATCTCATTTGCCAGCACAGTAATGTTCTTAGCCACTTCTATTGGAATCTGTTGTTTTTTCATCATAAGACATTTGATTTCTGAGCTTTCCTATTCTTAGCCCTTCATAAGAATTTTGATAGATGCTTCTACAGAAATCTTGTGTCCAGTATGGCTTTCAGGACTGGAGCCTATTCTTTTTTAGATTTAGTTTGTTTATTGACCCTTTTTAAAAAATAAGATTGTAGGTAAAACAGTGTAGCCATTATTTGTAAGTAAAGTCAGACTGCATGTGATGTTAAACAGCAGATAAAGATCCAAAAGACAAGCAGAAAAAACATACTTATGACTGAGTAGTCAGATGCGCAATGTGTTTTCAGCACAGAGAGGTTCAGTATAGGAAGCATGCTTTGAAGGGTAACATAAATGATGTAGAATTTTCTGAAGAAGCACCAAAATACAAGAAGAAAGCACGTGGTGACAAGAGAACCTGAGCTGAGAAAACCATATTGTTGAGCTGGAAATTGCACTATCTCTCTCTTAGCATATACATTAGCATGCGGTCCTTGGGCTTATCATGGTAATATTACCATGGTAATATTCTCCTGATGTGAGAAGCACCAGAGGCATTCACTGATTGCAAAAGCAGCTTTCCCTGTTTGTGATTTTGCCATCAACGGAAAAGAGTGAGGGGAACACATTGCTGCTGTGGTGGATTAATTGTTCAGAAAGCTGATGAAAAATCCTAATTTCTGGGATGAAGCTTTTCCAGAAGTTTTGTATATGAGTGTTGTTATTTAGCTTAAATCTTCTAGTCCAAGAGGCTGTGTAATAAAATATATTGGGTTTGTTGTGAAAGGCAGTGTTTAAATTTTAAAATATTGTAGAATTGTACATTTTCCTCTATTTTGAGCTATTCAAATCCCATAACGATCTGCAGGCCCTCCTTTTTAACTGTATTTTGCTTGTAGTAATTTATTTGGGTAGATTTTGCTTTGGAAGATGAAAAGGTTTTCTAATGACACCTGACCAGATGATTTTCTAAGCTATGCCATAATGAAAGATTGATGAAATACAGAGATCTGCTGATAAAAGTTTAATCTGAGGATGTGTCTGCTAACTCACCTCAGGCAGAAATGTTTTCTAGGATGCTGTAATGACTCTCTCCATACCTTACACTATTATCTTGACCTGTAGAATTATTTAATTTAAAACAGTTCTGTGATAAGCAGAGGCTTCATAATTTTGTTGACTTAGGCTGTGTGGCGATTTTGTGTTTTGAAAGCTAGCACCCCTTGTTTTCAATTAGTCAGTCAGTAAAATATATTTGACTTTAAGAAAGGCCAGAATGCCTCAGTAAAATTGTGAACAAAAGCAGGTTCCCACGAGAGAAGTTGGTGGGTATGTGTATTTGTACATGTATGTGTATGTGTAGACTCTGAGCACCTATGTTTTATGTGTGTATATGGACATTAAAGGAAAATACACGTACTGTATCTGTCCATCCTTTTGGCAGACTCTGTTTCTTAGGTGATGTCCTGTAGGTTTTTTAACAGTAAAAGCCACTGTACTCTGTACAGTCTTCCTTTCCTGCTGTACTGAAACTGGAGCCGTGACGATTCCTTTAATATTTGTTAGTAAGAAAAATCCTTGTACTTGGTTAAACAGTTTGATTTCAAGATCAGTAAGGTCATTGTCATATGGAGGATTTGTGGTATCACAGGTACACAGTGAGTAATTGTCAGTGCTATGTTTGCTTCTTAACAAGAAGCCCATGACATGTTTTTTTTTCTGGGCTCTAAAAGCATGTTGGAAAATATTAGCCTACTGAAGCTATAAAAGGGTTGTTCTTTTCACTTGCAAACTGCAGTACATTAATCATCCCTCAGGTTGGGATGATTAATGTACTTCTCCACTTCTCAACTGCTGGTGCATGCCCTTTGCTTTCTGAGCGGCTTGCTAACAAGGAAGAGAGAAAAGGTAATGTGGCCCATCAATTTTGCAAAAGAGTTTCCGATAGCACATTTCCCCGAATCCTCCTTTGTGTTCGTTGCTCTTCCACCAATCCAAAGCCCACCTCAACCTCTATGGGACTTGAATTGCCTAAAAGATCACAGTTCCTTCTGTCATGGTGTCTCCATACAACAGTAGTATATTCCAGCTGAAAAAATCAACCGTTAGCTGGCCAAGAGGGCTGCAGGTGAGTTCAGGTGACAGCTTGGATGGGACTGAATGTGCAACCAGTTGCTGAATGGGCACCTGGCATATTGGACAAAACACATAGCATCTTTGTTTATCCACTAAATTTGTCCTCACATAGCCCAGATTTGTTTTCTCGGTATAATTTGTGTGTTTCTCTGGCAGGCTGAGGAGGGAAGGCAGTTGCTCTTGCTTCCTAAGTGGTGGAGAGGCAGATTCTCTGATATTGGAGTTTTTTTGATCATAGGCTCTGTGACTAGATAGCGTGAAAGCATTGCACTTCCTCCTCTGCCCTAGTAATGCCCATTTTGGGAGGTGGTGGTGGGGGATCTCTTAGTCTCTGTGGATTGTCCATTGCTCTGCTTCTTTGAACCTCTGCTGTTTTTTGGCTGCTTTGATACCAGGAAATAAAATGAAGCTGGGAATCAAAAAGGGGAGAAGCGCAGAGAGAAAGAGAGTAGGATGATGCACACACCAAAGATGAGATTCAAGCTACCTCCAGAAGGAAGGGCAGACAGCTAAATGAATAGATGACCCAAGTCAGATGGGCATAATCCTGTAAGGCTGGAAGAGAAGAAAGTCATAACAACAAAACATAAATTACCTGAGCTCTGTTATCTCAGGAGTTGTTAGGGCAAGAGCTGAGAAAACAGGACAAATTTGTGTAAAGATGAGGAGGAAATGGCATAAAGTGATGGCTTAGATTCCTAAAAATAAAGGGAATTAAAATTAGTATCCTATCTTGCTGTTTCAACAGCTAAATAAAAATGGTCTGGTTCCAGAGGTGTTTAACACCTGCACTGTCCACTGACTTCAATCTCTGAATATTCAATGTCTTTTGAAAATCAAATGTCTAAATACACATTTGGGAACCTTTCTCTAGACATACAAAATTGGAAGTTTTCACCTGAGCAACAGTGCTACAGCAGGTTAAATGTTTTATTTTGAGTTTTGAGTGTGTCTAAGGCTAAGAGGGGTAGGGACATGTCTGAGCATGAACCGGTTTGTTAGAGGACAGAAAAGCCGTGAGTGGGGAGTGTGGAACCTGTGCTTCAGGTCAAGTGCCTGTCTCATGGGGTTATGATCTGTATTTCCTAGCCAAGATTGCATATTTACAGATACTACCTGGCTTGAGTTCCAGTGCATGTCTATCATATGGATATGAGATTTTAGGAGGGAAACCTGGCCTTAATTAAACAATTAAAAGCTAAGAGAATAACAGACAATAAATACAAGTTTAATGTGGTTGGGGTATCCTGTTGTATCTGTAGTTTATAGTTCCCCCTTTCAGAAAATACAAACAACACAACATCAGGCTTTAGTGATGCAGCGTGGTTTACAGTTGTGTCGCTCAGAGAGATGTTTATGGTCTTCTGGGTTTGACTTCTCTTCGAGGTGACGATCAAATGTGCTGTGAGATTGAGTCTTTCTCCGATTCCGTGAGAGAAGCTTATCAAGCTGTGCGAGATAATGAATAATAAACTTTCTCTTCTGCATTAAAGAGTTGTGGTCAAGAAAAGCAGAAAATAAAAGAAGTTAAAACTGAGATGGTATTTGCACCTGCTCTTCTGAAAAGATAACACCCTTCAAAGAATGTGTAATTCCAGCTGAACTCCTCAAACTCGGAGACACTATTAATCAATATTGCCTATTCCCCTCGGTTCCTGTAACCTTGGAATAAGGGCAAAACATACTGTGAGGAATCACGTAAATAGGCCATAGGTGAGGGATTATACTGGAGGAAAAGGGTTTTACTGTCTTTTCTGACCCATATTCTTAGCTGGGTTTTTTTAGAGTAATCTTTTCCTTTCTCCTTTCCTCTAAGCCAACTGCATCTGAATATCCTCTTCTGTATGCTTTGACAGCATTTTCCCCTCTCACTAAGAAACAGTTTAGGTTATTATTTCTACAAAACTTCCCATTTATATCCATAAGGCCTGACATTATTGTTTGCAAGTGCAGTGTGTTCTAGGAGGGTAATGAAACAAAACAGCTGTGAAAGGGGAAATCCAGTCAAGCTTACTGAATTAATGTGTTTTCAAACAAATATAGTTAAGTGGGTGCAAAAAGCATTCTTACTTTGATTAATGAAACTGGTTTACTTTAGTTTCAGGGTTTAACATGAAAAACATGGTAGACTGAAGATGCATTGAAATAGGCCCATATTAACTTGAAATAAGCAGCCATAGTTTTGCCCCAATGGATGGTTTTGTATCAGTGGTGGCTTCAGCTGTGTTAGGGCAGCATCCCTCTATCCTTTCTGTTTAATGCCACTAATGAGGTGAAAAATTATTACACGTTTAAGCACAGGTGTGGAGATGTCTTATGGAGGGCAGACTTTGTTGGGACAAACACAGAAGGGAATAATTATAAGGAGAGGGAGACAGGAACGGAGAAGTCCCTGAAGGAGAGCTCAGGGTAGTGCTGTGGCATTTGCTTGTAAAGAATTGGGGAAAATGGCAGGAGGCTTCCCTTCTTATTAGGAAAAACAACCAGACAATAATTTAAAATGTCACTTGTGCTAGTGGCTTGAGCATGGCAACAAATGTTTAGTCACCTTAAACAGAACCCTGTTTAAGTATTTTATTGTAAATGTCTTTATATTTGTTTTCAATAAATAATGGAAAATATTGCATATAATTTGGGAATTGTATCTAATGTTTCCTCTGGGAGGCAGGCTTTTTAAATAGCACTTGGAATTGTTCAACTGTAAAGCTTTCAGTTAAGACAAATTATGTCTAAACCTGGATTACAAATAACCGCTGCGATGTAGTCAGGTTGTCTCAATTAATAAAAAAGATGGCATATTGACTGACTCCCTGGCTTAAAGCCTTTCTACATATTTTTGCTAGAAAATCTCCACACATTCCCTATGATTCGATCTATTAAACTCCAACACTTTAGGATACAACTAGGGTAATCAGTGAGCTTAAGCGGCTGTCGCAAAGGTCCCTCAAGAATAGCCTGAGCTGCCTGTGAGAGCTACTGACTGCCAGTTTGGGGTGGAAATCTGATGCTTTCTTCTATTATTCTTTTCACTGTATGTTAATCAAGCAGATACTACGTCCAGGCTGGATTCCTGTATTTAACTGCTGCTTTAACTCTGTGGCAAAACAGCGATGCTAGTGATGCAAAAGGCAGCTGCTCTCCGGCTCCGTAGCTGTGAACAGAAAACATCCTGCTCCTAGCCCCTCTCCACAGCCCACCTTGTTTTCAACACCCAGTTAGAAACTTTGGTCTTAAGTGATGATCAAAGATGGTTTGAACTTACCTTATTTGCTTTGCCTGGTCATGCACTTGGATGCATACACAATCTGTTGCTTCCTCTCAGCAGAGGCTATGCTAACAAAAAATAGCATCCTCCTTTCCAAACCAGTTGGAGTCTATTGAGGGCACCTGCTTTTCACCCCCTTCATCTTCAGAGGCACTGAAGTTAGACTCTTAATTACACATCTCAGATGATTTGTCAACAGTAGGAACTGTGTATAGAGGGAGCCACCTATGGAATAAATTTTCACAAGAGAATTAGGTTTTGATAGCCTTGTGAAGGCTGTCAGTATCTAATTCAATAACATTTTTCTTCAAGGAAAAAAAAACCCAAAAAACAACAACAACAAAAAAAATCACTGTATTCTTTTGTTCTTATCTCAAGACCTTGTCTAGTCTAAGGTCTCTGTGGCAGATGAGAGAAAACCAAATTAGTCCACTAGTGATTTAACTTTGCTAGTCTAATTTATATTGAAGCTGTTCAGTTACTAACAAGGTGGGCATATAAAAAACCTGAGGAGAAAAGCCACAGGGAATATACACCACTGAAGAAAAGAGCAATGTTTTATGAAAAATTGTGCAAAAAAATACTTACAAGCACGACACTGACTGAGATGTTCAATACAGCTCTTTGTTACCTTGATTATAGTATGTTTGTATGAGCAGCAACAGACTTTTCTCTCACATGGTGGCTTACTTGAAAAGGTTGGCCTTTTTCAAGACATGCATTTACCAAGCTTATTGTTTTCTGTTTCAGGCAAACATTTGACTTCCTAAAAATTGTCACTATACTGGGCAAATAATTTCTGAAAAAGTAATTCAGAGGAGAAAATTTACTGTGCAGTGGGAAGGGTTTCATTCAATCATCTCTGCGTTATGCCACTTAATGAAATGTGGGACGTTCACAACTTTCTAATACAGCAAATTAAAAAGCAAAAGTACAGCCAGAAAATGACCTGTCTCTAGTTCTTCTTCCTGTCCAAGGAGTTTATGCCTGCCCTGTACTGGTGGGTTAGAGAGAGGTAGGATGTTTCTATATAGGCCTTCACTATGTAAATATTTATATCCGCCTGCATAAACACAGTTTTCATGTTTGCATCAGTGTTAAACTTCTGATATCAAGGGAATTTGTGACATGCCTCTGTATTTGCAGACCACTGAAGGTCTTCGGGAATTTGGTACGTGCTACAGTTAAATAAGGTCCAAATTTTGTCCTGTATGTGTCTCTAAGCACAGTCACAAACTTGACTGAACTGCACTGGTATAATAATTTGGAACATGCCTCCTTTATAGGAAGAGCATCCTCTTCTATTTACTTAACATTTTAATTATTTAAGTGTCACATCTGCCTTGGGATGCTTTTTCTACGTTTGCTACTAGCTGATTGCAATTCAAATATTTATATGCAATACATCTTTATGTAAATCATAGCATATACCATCTTATCCATTACATGTATTTAGAAAGGATTTTCACTTCAGTCTTTTAATTCTGAGGATAGTATGTTTGCTTATTTCCTAATATTGGCTCCACCAGGGAAAAGGGCCTTTGTCAGTGGTATTCAGCACAATTTGCCCTCTGGCAATGGAGATAGATCCCCTACTTAAAGTCTTTTTGATGCATGCAGATTGATTAGCAGAAACTTAAACACTAATTTGAGCAAACGAAAAGATTTTTTTCAACAGATAATTCAAGTGTCTTAAACATTTTGGGTTTATTTTACTGATTGACTTGTTTTTGTATTTAGAAACTGTGTTACATGAACATTGTATTTTTGTGAGAGGAAATTTGTGCGTAATGACATTGAAAAATCGGTGTGCATTATATCTCTTGTGATGATGGTCTGCTTCTCATAAATGCTATTCATCTTCATGTCATAAAAATAATTTCAATTTATAATTTGAATGATGCATTAAATATAGAACTCAATTGTCTTTAAAAGTTCCCCTCTCCCCACCTTGATTAATTTAAAAGCTGGCTGGATGTACACTTGTGTGCCACCTGAGTCTGACCAAATTCCACTTATAATTGATGGGAAGTTTTTTATTAACTTCAGAATGAGTTGAATTGGTCTATAACTTACAAATGTGGACCTGGAAAACCTGGATACTGCTTAGCAAAATCAATGTAATACCTCTGGGAGCAGCAGAATCAGTTAGATGTTATTTCTTTAGCAGGGGTACGGTGGTTCTTGTAGAAGAACAAACAGCAGGTGGAAAAGTAAGGAGCCTACTTTGAATCTTAGAAGAGAATGAAAGAGGCTGAGGTCTGCAGGATGGCTGGCTTCAGTATTTGACCTGATATTCTGCTGATGTTATGTTTAACATCAATGAAATAAGTGAATTTTTCCACTTCAGACAAGCACCTGTGAAAGTGAGCTTGCCTGTGCTCTGGGATGCCTGTTACTGACACGTGGCAGAGTTTGGGATGATGCTATATTTGTCAAGAAGATGCAGAAAGAGGAACTGCAGATTACTTAATAATTCTTCAGCAGCTCAGACTGGAAGATTCCACCAGGGTCCTTATGGCCTGTCCTGTGCAATTGCAGATAATCTCATAGCAGTTAAGATTCCTTCTTTTGGCAAGCTGATGGCAGCTGTAGTTCAGTTTGCTAAGAAGTATTTAATTGCTTTTGCTTTTTAATTGTGTATCATCAATCTTTCTTCACTGATTAAGAACTGTATTTTCTGCCTATTTCTTTTGGTTTTGTGTGAAGAGTATAAATAAACTTTACATGTCTATTTCCAACAGTGTAGATAGACATTTAAGATAAAATGCACTCATACCCAACAAGAAAACAGATGCACTAAAGAAAATTCTTTTTTTTTTTTTCTTTTCTTTTTTTGGGGGACACTCCCATGTATTTTATTAGGAAAATTGCTTTTCATCTCTGCTTTTGCTCAGCTACCATCAGGAACATAATGAGATGAATTAGACAAAGCAAACTGAGCAATTGTTCATGCCCTCTATTCGTTTATAAAGTACATATGTGTCTTCAAGGTCTTTAGTTTAAAAAACAAACAAAGCCCTTCTGGGATATTGCCAACCCAGGCATTCATAAATTGTATAGTCATTTTATCACACTTGAGCCTTTAGGATTCAAGGTAATATTTCAAACTTTCTTCATCCGTCCATGGATGCTGGAAACTTGTTTTGTGGTGTGTATGGAGATTCTCATATACCTGTGTGAATCCAGGATTTAACCTTCATGAAATGTTTTCTCACTCGTTCCTCACCTTCTCTGCTCTTTTTTTTGGAAAGTAATATGAAATTTCAGATAAATTTGAAGATTTGGCACTGCTGTTGCTGCTTGATAATTTGTGATGAAAGTAGATGATCACAGTGATGGGAGGTGTTAAGTTTCCAGGTTGTTGAAGACTAAACAAAATTGTTGAGTTTTGCAAAAAGGATTAAGTTTTTGTTTCCTGGAAACCTCAACATGTTTTGCTTCAAGATAGGATGGGTGCCTCAGAATAGCAAAAGGCAGAGCAAGTTTGGGAAACCTTTGTTTCTCTTCCTGTAAGGCAGAAGTGGAGCTTTGAATGCTGCAGATGCAGGAGCTGGGATGCAAACCTGTTCCCGCTTTTATCTCAAGTGTAGGATTACAAGTCTGTAGCTTACGAGTGTGAGCCAACAGTGTGAGTGCAGTTGCTAGGGCTAGCTACCTCTCTGCCTGCAAAAATACCCTCTTGGCCTCACAACATGAATTTGTTGCTACACTATCACTTTCCTCATGTTCAAACTGAAATAAACTGCAACCTGAATCCAGGTTCCTTACTCATAATTTTTATTTTTCCTCAACATTTTCACGAATGTGAAACCCTTGGATGTAGTCCTTGCATGTGCACAAGGTGGGTCTGAGGATCTCAGCCGCTGATCATGTTTTTGTTTCTTTAATCCAGCCATGGCTATGCTGGCATTACTAGGACTGTGTGTGATGGTTTACTCAGTGTTTTACTCTGAGGTAGAGAGCTTCTGGCCGTGCAATAGGAATATTTGATCAATTTGGGGAGAACATGGTCCCACCTCTGTGTCTAGAGTATAACTAATTTCAATTACTCTGATGCCCTGCTGTTCACTGGCAGTTTAACCAGAGAGCTGGGGACATCATCACTGCCAAGGGCATGGAGATCTGCCCAGATTCTTTACGGTACTAAATATCCACTCCCTGATTATGAGTTTGGCTGAACCTTATCTCCAGTGAGGAACACGGCGCTTGGGGACATATAACCCAGCTGGGGACCCATGAGAGGGCTGCATGTGATAGCTGGGAGAGGCTGGAACAACATGTGGTGTATTTATACACCAGGCATGCCCCAAAACACCCCTGCTGCCTTGAATTTGGTACTTTTTGGCAATGCAGGAGTTGTATTTGTTGTATCTTAGGCAGCTGAGAGCTCTCCTGGGCAGTTTTCACCTTGCAAGAGCTGGCTGCTTGTGATCTTTTTGGCAGTGTAAATTTGACCCATTACGTGCTGCAAGCTCGTTTCTTTTGCAGCCTGTAGGTAAAGTGCAGTAGGAAGGTATCCTCCTGCCCAGCAATTTGGCTGCACACTCACAGTGCTGGCTGGCAGTGGGAAATCGGACCCAGTGCAGTGTGTGCGCTGGAAATTTTTTCACATGGTTCATTGTAGCAGTTGTTCCTGGGGACAGCCTCTCAGCCAAACTCGGCAGCTGATGCAACCTCCATGACTTGTTTCAAAACTTGAGTAATTGATAATGATTCTTTAAAACCCAGTTCATGAAAGAAGACTTCCGTGTGAGTTTCACCTTTCATCTTCAGAATACGTATATTTGGCCAAGTAAACTCAAAGGAATCAGAAATCAGACACTACCACCCTCCCCTCAAAAGCCTACACGTAAAATTTTAAATTCATGTTTAAATTCACATTTTGGGGAGGGATTGAGGGTTGGTAAAGCTAAGTTTTGCCAGAACGACAGATACAAGGCAAGGCTGTAGTTACGTGTGCCCAAATGGGAAGATATTGGACCCAAATTGTTTTTCATTTTCAGAAACTGCCTGTTGGCCAAGCCCTTGGAGATTTTCCTGTTGCTGGTGGCAGAGGTAAATCTGTTGCCCTTTCCATAGGCAGCAACTAGAAGCAACAAACTTAGAGGAGCAGGGTGTGTGAGGCAAGGGAAAGGGAAGCTGAAATGCTGATATGAAGATGAGTTATTTCTCAGCAATGGAGCAAGCATGTTTGTATCTAGTCTAGCCATATCGTTACTGAAAGGTGCACAGGCAGTAAGTATCACATCTATCACGTACCAAAATATCAGAACCAACACAGGATTAGAAATCAGTCCCAGTTCATTTTACTGGATAGCTAGCTAAAAACGTGAAGATTGGGACCTAATTTTAATTATAGTTATTTTTACAGGTTTCCAAAGTTGTTCTGAATCTTTTTCCTTGTACTGAAGAGAAGGTTCAGGGAAGAGTGGTTCTCTCCCACAAACTGTTCCAGCATATTAAAATGGCAAAGTCTGGCTTCCCTCCTTAGAAGCCTTTTTAAGTCAAAGTCGGACATTGTTCTCACGAGTGCTGTTGTTTGGCCAGCTGGAAGGCTACCATATCCTGTTGTGTGCTACTTGCTGAGAGTAAAAGAGGAGAATAGCAATGGAAAGGGTAGTTGTCATAGTTATGAGATTAAGTCTGTCTTCATTTGCAAGTATAAACAAGTTGTGTTGAATGCATATTGGAACCTGGATCAAAAGTATAGGGCATGTGTATTTTACTGCATTTAACCAGTTTCAGGTGTCATTTTGCTTGTCCATAAGAATGCCCCTTTCTTTCCCCAGAAGTGAGTTCCATATTTGCGTCAAGACTTTCCAGAACTTACTTGTTTGCTTCAGTGCAAACGCTATTACATGGCCTTGAATTCATATTAGTGCTGGGCATCCAGCATATCCAAGAAAGAAAGAGTTGGATCTGTTTCTTCTTAGGCAGCATCAACAGATTTGTTTATTAAATTCCAATGTGTTACTCCCATGGAAATCAGCGGAAAGCTCTCTGCATGGCGCAGGTTGTTGCCTGAGCATAACTGGTCCTGCCAAACCTTGTTGATGATACACAGGAGGGAAGGAAGGAAGGAACCTCGCTAGACTCTTGGTATATTTAGGCGGTGAGCAAACATCCTGCTCCTAATGCATCTCTCTGCAGCTGGAAGAAGTGACTGCTTTCCACCCTCTCAGATCTGCTGGTGGAAATATCCATGGTCACATTCCCTGCCCTGCTTTTGCTCGGCGAGTTTAAAGAGGCTGCTTGGTGGACGTTTGCCATGTTGGCTCATTTTCTTTGAAGAGGGCAGGATGCAATCCCATGAGCAGCTCTGCTGTCACGTTTGAAGGAGCAAGTCCTTTGGATGGAGAAGAGTGAATCCAGGGTGGTGACCCGTGTCCTCGCTACGTTGTGGTTGTTCCTTGGTCAGCATTTGCCTCCCCCTAGGCCTCCCCTGCATCCAAGAGGAGTCGTGCAATGCCACAAGTAGCTGTGAAAGCTGAATGCCCCAGCATGGGGTTTAAGCCCCACCATGTTGGGAGTGCAGTCCCTGGGGAGGCATCTCTTTGTTGCTGGTTGAGCATGTTTGATGGGGAGTTTTGCTGAATAAAAACTGGAGCTCCAGGAGCGTTGTGTTTACTGTCACCTTTAGTGCAAGCAACACCTCTAAATTATATTTACTGTTATTGCTTGTGCCAGTTATGGAAAATCAAATTATTTGGTGTGTTTGTTTTTACAGCTGCAGGATAAATCTCACTTCTAGCATAAGCAGGTGTAATTTCAGTGAAGTAAATGCAGTTGTACTTCTGTCTGAAATTTTGGATTGGGCCATAAATCTTTGCTGCCTTTTGAAGAGACTTTCTTTCTCTGTTGCATTCAGTTCAGAGTCACACTGTGAAAGCTTTGCATTGGCTTTGGAAAATAGGGAGGGGAAGACTCCCTGTGCACTTCAGCTTTCCCCAAAAGATTGCTTCTGTCACAGCAGATTAATCTTGGGAATTTACAGGCTAGAAACAAGGCATAGCAGTGAAGCCTTGTTAAAGGGGGAAGAGAGAGGCCTCTTCTGGGAGTCAGAGTGTGGGGAGCACGCAAATGGTAAAAGCGATGGGAAGGGAGGAAAAGACACACCCCTGATGGAGCGGTGCCTTCCAGGGAGAAGCACCCACTCGCTCCCAGCTGGAGCCGGCGAACACAAGCGTGCACAGTCCGTGAGGAGCGTGGGAGCTGACATGATGTGCTTCAACTCGATGCAAAATGAATGAGCTGCTGTTCTCCGGGGGGGATTTGACCCCCGTTGTTGAAGTACAAGTACACGGCTGCATCAAGTGTACTTTGCATCATCTGATGCCTTGATGCACGCTAGCGGAGACGAGGACCAGGCAGAGCATTGAGTTGGGTGTTTGCGTATGACGTGCTTGGCATTAAATTCCTGGTTGCTGCAACAGAAAGGTAAGAAACTTAAAAAGTGACAAGAAAAAAACCTCAGCCTTCCTCCCAGACAACAGTCTCACATTAGGAGTAGTCTTTGTCTGGAGCTGTATTTTCAAAGCTATGGTCTGTTAGTCTAAAGCTTCTGTGTGGATGCCTGCAAGGCAAATTACAGCTCCTGGTGTGACAAAGGCAAGTGAGATTTCTTTTCTCCAAGAGGCTGACACTTAACAACCTTCAGGAGAGCACTGTAGCAGAAGTGCTGGACTGTGCGCTGAGCGGTAAGTATTTGATGCTGTTCTCCCTCTCCTTTATCCCTTCAAATGCTGCTCATTTGGGCAGTGAGCTAACTAATGGATCCTGGTGATTAATAGGTTTGGGGGTCTGTGTTCAGCTCAGAATTACATGTTCCTAACTGGCTGCAGTTACTGGCTGCATATTCCCCAGCCTGATTCTGTAGAGGATTATCATAATTTGTTTTTACTGGTAATGCTGTGTTAATGGATAAAAAGATGCTGTAGATAAGAACAGCAGAAACCTCATTTACTGAAGAGAAGAAACCTCCCTGTGTTTTCCCCCAAGCGTACAGTGCCTGTATAATTATTTGTGTGTAATTCCCAGCTAACTTCTAGCTACCCAGTCTGGGCTTTCTTCTTCCAGCTCATAATTGACAATGGAGATTGTGCAATTTGAAATCTTTGTAGAGCTCCAAAAGAAGTAAATGTGTTTAAAGATAGAAGTATTACACTGTTTGGGGGGGATACATGCATCTAAAAATATATTTAGTTGAAGTGAAATGGTTAATGACTTTTTTGACAGAAGAGGAAACTTCATTATTTAAATATAATATAGTGCCTTGAGGTGCTTGCTTAATCCTATCTGTATTCATAAAGAATTTGCAGCAAGAGAAATTTCATTGATTTGTTAATTGATATATAGCTTTGAATCCTCATTACACCGGGTGCAGAGGGGAGGGAAGAGAGACAAGCACGTTTATCTTTTTCTTTAAACTCAGCAGCTTCACTCTTAAATTAGGTTTCTCGCATGTTATGGAACCTCATTGCTCTCCCTGTTGTGTGCAGTAATTTTTGCTTTCTTAAAGGATAGCAAGGATTGCTGAGTCTTGATCTCTATCAGGGAAATTTATGAAGTGTTTCATCTCTTAAAACTAGAGCTTTAAGTATGTTTTTGTAGCTGTTGCCTTGCAGTTAATGTAATTATAACAACTTGTGGGCAAGGAAAAGGATATTATTTGTCCCTGGAGCATTTATCAGTAAAAATTGGCTTATTTTCATAAGGAGTTAAAAGAGAAAAAGAGAAAGGTAATGGGGTTTTATTATGTAATAGCAGTTAGAATTTGTTGGCTTTTTTTTTTGTTTTTGAATACAGGTTAGTTTTCCCATCTACAACAGGAGATGTATATAAATAAATAACTGTATCTGTTAAGATATTTTAAACACTGATCAGTTGGAGTACACATGAGGATCAAACAGTGTGAATTAGTATTTTAGATACTTAAGGTGTGTAGGTCCGTGGTGTTTCTTGTATTGTTACAGTCTGTTGGGTATCCTCTTGGGGGCAAGGCTTCCCTGTGTTTTGTGACGTGAAGTAAAACTCTGTTACTGGGGACAAAATTCTGATCTAATGGGTATTACAGAGCTACTATTGATTCAACTGCTCTCTATAGCTTTAATTTGTGTTAGAGTGCAGGCTTTGCTCCAGTGTGGTTTGAGATAGGCTGAGATAACCTTATTCTCTGGGTGAAGTTAATCCAGGTCAAAAACTGAAATGTAACAATTCTAAATCAGGGAATATCAAGTCAGTAAGAAGCATTCAGTTTCATTTCCTGCTGTTAGAATACAACTGGCACCCAAATTTGGTTTGGTATCTGTCAAAGAAAACAATTTCCTCTATTTTTTTTTTTGTTGTTGTTTTTTGATGTGATGTTAAAGCCTTCTTTATATGTTTTAAGAAGTTTCCAAATTGAAAATATCTTTATGGCTGAATTTTAAAATTCTTTTAAAACAGAAAGTCTCATATCCAGCTGGTCCATCTAAAATGATGGTCTAGTGATCTGAGGAAAAGACGGCCCGCTGTTCGAAGTTCTTTTCGTGCTTCCAGAAATGTGTTTTCCCTAACAAGCCAAACACAGCATTTCCGAAGGAGAGGGAAATGCTCTGCAGTAGGTTATGAAAGATGCCTCTGGCTTGCATCGGGAGAGGAGGTGCCTGGTGGGCCATGTGCTTCAGGGAGCTGTAAGTGCGCCTACTCTTTCATCTCAGGTCTTCAGTCACTGTCATTTAGCATGTGCAGATGAGGGAAACCCTGAAGGAATGGTAAAGTGACCTGAGGTTGCTTATTTATGGAGAGGACTTGAGGAATAACAAGGAACTAGCTTGCCTGTCAGATACCACTGTGATGTCTGGCACCCAAACTATCAGAGGGACTTACTGATTCAAAGCCTCTGGTCTTAAGAGTGCAATTTAGTCTTTACAAAATGTGGATTCTTATAATGTTTCAGGCTGCCTCATATTTTCTTTTTATTTTGAAAATAGAATCTGGCTTGGATATAGTAGTCTTCATAATATATGATTAGCAACAGAAGGCTAGATCTAGCCATCAATTTTTAAGCAGAAATCTTCTTTGCTACCAGTAGAGGATTGCTTAAAAATTGATGGCACAATCTGGCTCACAGTGAATTGGGATTTCTGCAGAAAGCATTAGTTGTACTTCTGCTCAGTCTCCGTCCTGGTGGTGGCAGGGACCCAGAAACTCAAGGCCACTCTACTGGAATAGTCTGATACTTGTTGGAAAACAAAAGACTTAAGGACTATTATTTTTTTTTTTAAAAAAAGGGTTAAAAAGCTTCCAAACCCTTAGAAAAAATACAAACCACAGCTATTTTCTTTTCAGAAAAAGTAGCTGTATGTCTCTAATGGCATACGGAAGTGAAGGTCGCAATCATTCTCTAAGCAACAGAGAAACTTTCAAATGCACAGAAATGAAGATTGCTTCCTTTATTTGTCCATGTTATGTTGTTGAGGTGTAAATACATTTTACATAAACATTTTGCTGCATTAAGTGCTACTCGACTTCGTAATTACATATTAGAAAACCAGAGTAGGACCTCTTCTGTGCCTCAGAGGATATGCTTGGGCAAGTACTTGTAGCTGTAAATAAAGGCAAAAAGCTCGTGCTGTGCATCATTATTTTTAATCAAGTAAAATGTGCTTTGCTCCACTAAAACTACAGTAATTGAAAGCAAAAACATTTCTGCTGGTCCTTATCTCTTAGGAAGAGAGATGGTCCGGGATGCTGCCTGATGGGTGTAGTCCCATGTGAAAATGTTTAAGGACTACGGAGCTTGGAGGGAAGACCTCTGTACTTGCTCAGGGTGTAGATGACACACAGCTGCCTTATTTTTTCTAACCTGTTCAAGAAAGAGACCCGGGGAAGTTTCAGTCAGCCAGGTTCCAGGGGAGGCTACAGGAATGAAGAGGTGTGAATTGTCACCCTCTTCACCCCGTTAGCTGAATGCCTGAGTCACAAAAATGGTTGGGCTGTAGACTTAATTTAACTCTGCCAAGTACAGAGTAGACTCCTAATGCTCTTGCAGGCTTATGTGCAGTGTGCTGCCCCGGTAAAACATTAATTAAGTGTGGAAGCATCACCTTGATCCTTAAATACCTTGTCAGAGGCTCCAACAAGAACAAAATCTGTGGGGTTCTTTGATGTGGTTTGCTCTTCATCACATTGTACTCTTACAGTGGCCCTTGTTGAAGCAGAAGACACAACAGTACCAGCCATGCACTGTTTGGAGTCATAGAATCATAGAATGGTTTGGGTTGGAAGGGACCTTTAAAGGTCATCTAGTCCAACCCCCTTGCAAAGAGCAGGGACATCTCCAACCAGATCAGGTTGCTCAGAGCCCCATCCAACCTGGCCTTGAATGTTGCCAGGGATGGAGCATCCATCACCTCTCTGGGCAACCTGTGCCAGTGTTCCACCACCCTCATTGATATAAATGAAAAAAATTTTATAAGTCTGAATCTGCTTCCTTCTGTTTTAAAACCATTACCCCTTGTCCTATCAAAACAGGCCCCGCTAAAGAGTTTGTCCGTGTCTGTCTTATAAGCCCCCTTGAGGTACTGAAAGGCTGCACTAAGGTCTCCCCGGAGCCTTCTATTCTCCAGACTGAAAAACCCTCCCATGAGTCCATGTGAGATGCTAACTAGATCCTCCTGCTGTTACCGCATCCCTAGGCTAAACAAGCCCACCTCAAGGCTAAACAAGTGTGGTTCCTGCAGCCTTGGTGGTCCTCGGCTGGAGTGGTGCCAGTTTGTCACTCCCTCCTGTGTACTGGTGGGCCCAAATCTGGATGCAGAAGTCCAGATACAGCCTCGCAAGTGCCACGTGGAGGGTGTTTTTAGGGGATAGGAGTGTTACCACTGCACCTCCCAGTTTATTTACCTCCCAGTGAAACCTCGAGCTTGTGGGGTGGACATCGTATATCAACAATCAGCCTCCAGGATGCAACTGGCATCAGACACTGATCTACAAAACCCAGGGCTGGAAGGAGAAATTGTCTTCTACTCCAGCACTGTCACATGCTGTGCAGTCCTCTCCCACAGTGCTCCATCGATAATACCGCTCTCTGCAGCTTGTCTTGCCTCCGCTGTGTCCCTGGGCCGGGTGTGACTCTCTGCGACAGGAGGGCAGGTGAAAGGGGGCGATGAGGGAGGCAGCAGGCACCCTCGGCAGTACCGTAATGCGCCCTCCAAAGGTGCTAATTGGAAAACAACCTGGAATAAATGGGCCTGGCAGAAGTGGTGGGGAGGAGAAGACTGTCTCCCCCGTTCTGCAGAGGCAGCGTCCCGTCAGGGCTCACTTTGGAAGTGGAGCTCCGTTCTCATACCTCTGCAGACTGGAAGGTCGCTGGCTGTTTTCCTTGGAGGTCTTGGCCTTTTCCCCTCGGAAATGAGTGTCAGCCGTGACACAATTTCTAGGTATTGTCTTCCCACATTATTGGCAGGCTCTGGCTTGACCCCTTTTAGCTCAGTCAGCTTGGAAAAGGATATATAGAGCACCATACTGAAGCACTTGCACAGCTGCTCTTGCGGCATTTCTGGCACTTAGAGCCATCAACAAAATCTGCCATTTGAGCTGAAACTTTCCATGTCTGCTTTTTAGCCTTGGGGTGATTTATTTGTTTACTTACTTTAAGTTTGAAGGTAAATCATTCAACCCTATTTGAGCTACCAGAATGTGAAGGGAATACAGGCAAATAATCTTCTGTGTGAAACTAATTCATAAATTACAAGAAGCTCTATGTGGAGTTATTGAGTTAATTGGAAAGCTGTAATTAACTCTTTAGCAGCAGGATGCAGCCCCTTTTGATTCACGTGCATCCCACGGTGTGGGAGTCCCTCAGCTGTAGCCCCACTCGTTCCTTGCTGCCAGGGGAAGTCCAGCAGCCCAACCACTTGTATTTTTCTGTTATGTTCCTGAATTTCCTCCTGTGCTTTTTTCTTTGTGCTGGCAGCTGTAACGGTGACCGTTCTGTACAATTGTATCTTGCATAACAATAGGGGAATCAACACATCTCCCTTTAAGAGTTTACACCAACAGGTCATTTTTTGCATCTAATTTTACTGTGTTCAAAATCTGCTAGATCCAAGACATTTCTTCCCCCCTCCCCTTTTTTTTTCCCCCTAGTACATTGTGTCTAAATTGCTAGAAGATGTTTCCAATATTAAGCTTTTTCTGAGAGGTAATCTCTGTTTATCCACTTCATATAAAGCTAGTGATTAATGGGTGAAGAAAATTATATGTATTTTGCATCTCATAATAGTTAGAAACATTGACTGTATTTTCTGGGAAAGTAAAAGTGATACTGCTTTTTCAATTCTGATTTTCAAATTGACACTGAAATATAGAATCAAGGACTGTTTAGGCTTGAAAAACTTCCAGTATTTGCAATACTGAGATCTAACTTTAACCTCTTGATTTTTAAAATGTTAGCAATAGGCATGGTGAAGTCTTTGCTGATTCTGCAAAGCCCAGCAGAAAGCCCATGCAGCTGAAGCGAAGTAATGAGTGGGGTTTTGGATGGGGAGCTCCACACAGGTCATCACTGGATATTGAAAAGGGGAAACTCCCAGTTCACTGCATGGAAGGAAGTGGAGCAGAGCGCCCTGTGTTTCTTCTTTATGATGAGGCTAAATCTCACACCTCCATTGTAAAATTTCTGGGAATGTCCATTACATTTGTAAATATGGATCTTCTTTCCAACTTGGTTGCTTTCATAGAACAGCCTAGATCAGAGGGAACATCAAAAGACCATCTGATCCAAACTTCCATGGGAAGAGAGCCTAGCTGAGATTGTCTAGCACCCTGTCCAGTCACATCTTAAAAACCTCCTGTGATGGGGACTCTACCATGTCCCTGGAGAGGTTGTTCTGGTGAATTATTGTTCTTCACAAGGAGCCACATGGAGATTACAAGGGGCAGTGGGTACAAGTTGCGCCAGAAGGCTTTCCTCTCTACGTGAGAAAGGAATTAAACCTCTGGCTATGTACACATGCACGTACTTGGGACTTGCACTCCAGTGTGGGATGGATGCATTAGCTAACCATATGCACATTTAGTTAAAACCTAGCTTAGAAAGCCTCTGTTTTTTTCCAGATCTACTCACTAAGCCATTTCTAAGCAACAGATCAGTCCCTGTAACCTTTGCAAGATTGCTAAAGTGAGATGTCTAATGGAATTGGATCCCCTCCCTTCAGTGTGCTCTGTCTTTAATTCTGTCCTTATTGTTTGAGATGGGATGATTTTTCCACTCTGCTACTTTTTTCTCAGAGTCAATTACAAACTAGGATGATGTAGGGTCCCACATTTTGAGTGGTGCAGTTGACATGCCTGAGGGATGGGATACTATCCAGAGGGACCTGGAGAAGCTGGAGAAGTGGGCCCATGCAAACCTCATGAGGTTCAATAAGACCAAGTGCAGGGTCCTGCGCCTGGGTCGGGGCAAACCCTAGTATTGGTACAGGCTGGAGGATGAAGGGATTGAGAGCAGCCCTACTGAGAAAGACTTGGGGGTACTGGTGGATTAAAAGCTGGACATGAGCCATCAATGTGCGCTCACAGCCCAGAAGGCCAATCATATCCTGGACTGCATCAAGAGAAGCGTGGCCAGCAGGTTAAGGGAGATTCTCCCCCTCTGTTCCACTGTCATGAGACTCTGCCTGGAGTACTGTGTCCAGGTCTGGAGCCCTCAACACAGGAAAGATGTGGACCTGTTGGAGCAAGTCCAGAGGAGGGCTACAAAGATGATCAGAGGGCTGGAGCACCTCTCCTATGAGGACAGGCTGAGAGAGCTGGGATTGCTTCAGCCTGGAGAGAAGGCTCTGGGGAGACTTTACAGTGGCCTTCCAGTACCTAAAGGGGGCTTATAAGAAAGATGGGGAGGAACTTTTTAGCAGGGCCTGTTGTGATAGGACATGGGGTAATGGTTTTAAACTAAAAGAGGGTAAATTTAGACAAGGCATAAGGGAAAAAAAATATGATAAGGGTAGTAAAGCACTGGAACAGGTTGCCCAGAGAGGTGGTTGATGCTTCATCCCTGGAAGCATTCAAGGCCAGGCTGGACGGGCCTCTGAGCAACCTGATCTTGTTGGAGATGTCCCTGCTCTTTGCAGGGGGGTTGGACTAGATGACCTTTAAAGGTCCCTTCCAACTCAAACTATTCTATGATTTTTGTGCACAATGTATGAACCTTACTCAGATGCTCGCTGGAGATGAGCCCTTCTTAAGAGCGCGGCGTTGAGGTGTATGCAGGAGGCAAGGGCAGGAGAGCAGGACTAAGCAGCTCCCTTTGGGAAAATGGTTATTATCCCTGTAGAGACACTATACATTGTATAAAGTGGTGCCCTGTTTTTAAGGGAGGAGTGGGCAGAAGCAGGCAGCAAACCTACCTTGAGCTATGCTGGGGAACACCCTTTGTGGTGTTTCGTGGTGGCTGGCGTGACCCAGAAAGCAGGTAGCTGTGGTGGGAGCTGGGGACCCGCAGCGAGCTCTGCCTGGGGCTCAGGCAGGGAGCAGGGCAGGCAGAGCAGCTCGGCGGGAAGAGGGAGAAGAGCAGTCCCCAGCCAGGGACGCTTGTGCCTCTCCTGCCTGCCTTTGCCTTTGGAAAAGGGATGTTAAGTCCTACCAAGAGTTAGTGGTTGATGAAGTGCTTCAGAAGTGAAGGTGTGCAGTGATTTTGTATGCCCTGGCTTCAGCTCAGTGTTCGTGTGAGGTTATTACCCAGGCTATCACTTCTTTAGGGTGCAACTTTCAGAGGAACCCAGGTGTCCTTGGAGCATGAGCTTTTGGAAAAGGCATTAAAAAAAAACCATTACAATCTTTCTACTCTTTCAGCGTAAACAAAGTAAAGTTTTCACTGTTTGAAGAATTATTCTTATTTGTTTTGTCAGTGTCAGCTTTAGATAGTGTCATTTTGGAAGAAGGAAGGTCCATGCACTTTGTGTGTCTATTTATGCTTTCTGGATGCTACTTCCCGGACTTGTGTGTGGTATTTTAAGCTTAATTACCTCCCAGTGTTGATATGTCTGTGCTGCCTCTCTAAATTCAGCTGATGCCTGTTGGCTTCTTTGCGTGTTTCCAAAAATACAAACTTCAGAGCAACAGGATTCAACCAAAGTAGTGTTGAAAGGAAATAGTGGCGGTATGCTTAGATACACTGTGCTACAAACAAACAGCAAACATTGAATGTGCAGCACTTCTTTCAGCTACCCTGTCTCATCGTATGCTGGAGCTCTGTCTGTGTGACTACTTTCTAACTTCCTCTTTCTGTTTCTTCATGCTTCCCTGGATTCAGAGAGAGGTAAATTATTTTCGTTTCTCTGTTGTTGTCTGTGTTTATCCTTCTGGCATGCATCAAATAATGCTTGTACCACTTTGCTTGTATCAGTGTACAGAAGCTAAACTTCAGACTTCTCTGTCACCTTTCCACCTTGCTATTAACAGTATTTGTCAAGTTGATATTGCCTGTTGGTTGGGTTTTTTTTCCAGGTCTCAAACCCTCAAGTACTAGCACGGTTTAAAATCATGCGATGCAGTGATTTGATATTTGCTTCCGGTGTTTTGGGTTTAAAATTTAGACATTGTTGTTCTCTGTAATCTGAAATGCAGGAAAGTGGTATTAAAATCCCACCTTTTAGTTTCAAAAATTTAAAACCACAATGAATAGAGCAGGGAATTTAAGAGCTAAGTTGAGCAAGAGTTGGAAACAATGTTTACTTCCTATTTTTAGTATTTGTTTCGGATCCAGCTGGGTTGGTCGCTTGTCTTTAAGGTTCGAAGAAAAGTTGTCCCCAGTATGTTTGGTTGGTTTGGATGTACAAAGGGGTTGTTTGGGATTCTCTACAATGCTTCCCTTTTCATGGAAGCGCAGACAGTAAGGCATTGTAGTCAGATGCTTTGCAGCACAAGGGCTGCAGCCACTCCAAAGGCTCTTACTGATAGAATTGCATCCCTCAGATGAGATTTGGGGTTTGTTTGCTCTTCTGAATTGCAAGGACTTGATACTGGGACTGTGTGGAAGGAATGTGGTTTGGAGATGGGGACTGTGCCTCATGTTTGCTTTGTGGAATATAATGAGAATGGTTTACAGGCTTCACTGGTTTTTAATCAATTCTTTAGGCAGCGCAGGCCTAGGGAAGTGTTTGAACTTTCTTGATTGTGGCTTTGCAATCTAATGTAGATTTCATGCGTATGGGAAGCAGTGATCCTCCCAGACTAACACTGACAAAAGTGTGCTGCAAGCAGATTCGTGGGTAGCGTCTGCGTGCAATTGCCATGTTCTCCGTCTGAATAACAAAGAGCAAAAGAGAACTAGCAAGCACTGCTTATAAAACAAATCACACTGAAGAGATTAGTTGTTCTGGTGTAGTCTGCTGTCTTTTTCAATTAAATCTCTAGTAGTGCTTTGAGCATCTTAACTTGATGTATTTCTTTATTAAATCCTTAAATATTCTGTATAAACAAAGGCTCACATCTTCCAATTAGAACTGGAAGATAGAAGCATTGTCAAAAATATCTAAATACTAATTTAGCAAAATCAAATTTACAGGATCTGCTGTAACGAGATTGTTCAGAGGTTCACAGGCATAACAACACATTCATTTACTTAAAGGAAATTCAGCATTGATCAAAAATGCTAGTCTGGCCATCCCGAGGAGTTAAACCACTGCTTTGCGATGCTACAAAGCAGCAACTACAATGGCCTTGGCAACCTACCTCATTTGTGTGTCTTTTCCTTGAAAACTGCTGCACAGCGTAAGAAGGCAGACCCTTGCCCATGCATGTTGCATAAATGCTGTGAAGTAATTAAGCAGGAAAAAAAAAAAAAACAGCAAAACCACCATGAAAAATGTGTGGCAATAAAGTCAGTGGTCAGTGATTTTCGTAGGATCTGTCATGGAAGTTCTGTTTTCTTTTAAGTCCCTTTGTAAAACAAGCTGAGGTCTAAGCTGCTGCTTGACTTTTCAACTTGCCATGACTGTCTAGCGGTTGGCGAGCAGCAGTAAGCCCCGTCTGACCCTCAGGCACCAGCTGGATGTGGCACAGTTAGCTGGGTCCTCCTCGAGCTGCCAGTGCTACAAGAGCACAGTCTCCAGGGCAGTTGTGGTGGTGATCACAGTACATGTGAGACTGTCCTTGCCCTGACAGTAGTACCTCAGCCATGCAATCATGCCATGAGGCTGGGAATGAGGAACCAGCATGGAACGGAAATCTTGGCTGTCCAATCTATACTGTTGTCACTATGTTAACACAGCTCATGAATCTGGAGAACTTAGATATTGATTTGCACTTTGACGTGACTCTGTCTATGTAGATCTGTGGCCCTTTGCAGGCATGGAATATAGCCCTTGGTAGTAGAAAGGGAAATTATTTGTAACATCTCAGAGCCATCTTTCTGGCTAGCAAGGCAGTGGTGGCAAGGCTGACAGAAGTCCTGTCCCCTCCCCTGCAACAGGAGGTGGTGGGCACGTTGAGACGTGGGAAGCACGTCAGGGAGAATGGCCTCTGCGGCTTTGCGAGGATCCGTCTGCAGGAAGGAAATTGGAGTGAAAGTCATACAAATGCCTTCAGGCTTGGAAGCGCCGGACTCGGAAGGGCTGAGCTGGGTATCGGACGTATCAGCTCTGTGAGGGTTTTAACAAATTTTGGAAGCATGCAGAACTGTGGCAATGATAAAACATCAAAGAAAAAACAGCAGGCTGTGTGTTTTAGGGCTGCCAGATTAAAGCCTCTGAGTATCGCACAAAGTAGCCGTAGCTCCTCCTTGAGAGTTAGCAAGTGACGTTATCAAGGAATGAAGCAAACAGCCTTTTCAGCAGGGGATAATTTGCCCTACAAACTTTATGCATTAATTAGAAAAACAAGCTATGCTGTGTCAGTGCCAGACCTTTCGAGAATTTAATAAATGCAGAATTGATGTTTTGCTGCAAGGAAACCCATTTTCAAGTTGTGTGAGAGCTGAAATTAAAAAAAGGCCCTCAAAAGTCTCCGCTTGGGAGGACATCTTAACTGCTTAACTACTTGGATCAAAAATTAACGACCAGGGTAACATACTGGTGGCCAAGTATGCCATTCTAGGGAGCAGCCAAAGAGGTGCAGGAGCTCTGTAGGGTGAAGCACTTGGAGTGAAGAAAAATTGCAGGGCTTTCATATGTTTTTAGGATTGCCAGCAACTGTCAGGAATGTAGGAAAAAGTCATTTTCTCCCACATCTCTTCCAACTCTAATCACTGAGGAGAGAGGAGTGCATGTGGTTAAATACACCATGACTATGGGGGAAATGGGAAGGAGAAGACTCATGGGAGCAGTCATTTTTCTTCCTCCTCCTGCAGGATTTGATTCCAAAGTGGTTGGTATAGTCTTGGAGAAGGGGCTGTGGATTTCCTTTGGAGAGTGTGGAAGGGAAGCAGTGGTTTCATTCAGTGTCTATCTAGTAGGTGAAATGGAAGTTGAAAGGTCCTCAGTAAATCTTCTACAAACAGATTTTGGAGCTTATGTGAATCTTCTTTGTTTTAGTTTCTTACCTTTGGGTTTTTCTCCCTGACTTCGCAAACTCCTTGACGTGAGCCTAATAAAAAGACAAGTGAACTGAACAGTGTCCCAGACTTCATTTCAGCTCTAAATCAGTCCCCTTCCTCCTATGTGAAAGAACAGTCGTCTTAAAAGATTTTAAATGTTGATCCAGAAGATCTGTAATTTTTATCATATGTATTACTGCAGAATTTCTTGCACCTCATCATCTCTGCTCGTGGTGCTCTATTTATCTGCTTTTCTTTCTGTGTGTCTCCTCTCACTTGCCTTGCTCTTCTCCTTCTCTGCTTGTTTGCTCTGCTCCCACAGACGTCCTTGTCTCGGTGAATGGCAGCCTCCCACCGGCTGCCTTCTGACCACGCTCTGCCATCGCAGTGGTTGCTCTCCCCTTTCTTCTCCCTGCTTTCACAAATCGTTGGTCAGCTGTTTGCAGGAAAGCAAAGGTGAAGCCTGAGGGTTGTAGACTCAGGAGATGGTTTCCCCACAGCCCAGCAGTGTACGCTCTCTGACCTCACAGTTGCGGGAATCTGTACAGTCACACCAGTATGTAGAAATCACCAGTGATCTTCTGTAGGCTATTCAAGATTAATTTCAATTACGTTTAAGCCAAGCCTAGAGGATATCATTTTCTGGTTCAAGGATTCTTGTTACAATTTGTAATACATAAATCTGTAAAGCAATTTACATTTTCCTGCATGTGTATCACTTTAATATAGTTGTTTTATATAGCAGCAATTTAATTTTGATTGATAAGAGTAGAAATTCTTATTTCAGACTTCAAGGCTAGGGTGTTGGGTTTTTTTAACAAAAAAAAAAGAAAGTATTATGCTCCTTTGAAGAAGTAAATTTATAGTGAGAAGGTAATAGAGGATGTGCTGCTGTTTCAGGCTGTGCTTAATTGGGATGTCTCCTAGGACTCTAGCCTAATAGTGCCAAATGGCCATAGCTGCTACTCAAACAGGGCAGCATTAGCATAAATTGCATTTAATGTGATTATATTCATCCAAGGTTGAGCAGCTAAGTGATGCTTAGCCAGGTGTTAAATAGGTATGGCTATCTAAGGTTTAGTCAATTACTGTAGACATTTGCCAATTAAAGAGAGTAAAAGAGCAAATAAAAATGAAATTCTTTTCTACTTAGCACCTTACATTGTCTTTGCATTTTTCTAAATTACTTTTTAAAATGTCTCTCTGTATTCCTATACTCTTTCAAAATCAAGACATTTCCACTGAATTTTCAGCAAAATAATTTCCTTACCTATTTTTCCGATTTTCTGGCTTTTTTCCAGAGTACTGATTTATATCCAGTTCCTATATCGAGAAAGATACTAGTGGATCATGTGGTACATGCGCAAATTATTTTTTTAAAAAAAGAAAGCTCTACTATGCAGTACCCCATTTCTATAATCCTATATCAACAGAAGTGATGCACTTGTGTTGTAAAGTTTAAGAATATACAGCTTTTTTCTGCAGTGAAATACATTATTCTCCCACTAAGCACCTTGCTGCTCTCCCCACTGATATGGAGGGGAGTTTTACCAGGAGGTGTAGTTCAAATTCCATAAATTTCATGTGCATACACACCTTACTGAGACAGAGAAGACTCCAGCTGGATGAGATGTCATCTATTAACTCTGCACTAGCTCTGTGACAAGCCATGGGCTATGTAAAGGGTTTTGACTTTCTTTTTTCCCTTGTTTTCCCAGCAAGCTATAAAGACAGGAGAATGGGAAGAGGAGGTGTTTACCCTTTTCCATAATTTTCTATTGCAAACACGTTACTCCACACTTCCTCATTATCAAAGGAGCTGGTTGCACATAAATCTCACTTAAATGTTAATCAGCTTCAAGTGAGCTGCAGTCGAATGAAGGCTTACTGATGAAGTGACCCAGAAGGGATCCAAAGTGCAAGAAGAATCAGAGAGCTGTCTTTGGGCTTATTTGGTATTGAAGGCTTTGGACAAACAAGAAGCTATTGCCTCCTGGTACTGTGTAGGGAAACACAAAACCTTTCCCTAGTTTCACTCTGTTACTGATGCTGCAGGGAGCAGATACTCTAGAATTTTTTTTTTTTTTTTTTTTTTTTTTCTTCTCCAAGAGGGAGTGCAGAGCTGGGTTTTGTTTTCCCAGTGCCTAGAAATGCCTGAAGCAAGGCTGCAAGGCTCCCGGTGGCACTGCAGGAGCCTACTGCCACCAGCCTGTACTGCCATCTCCAGGTCCTGGCTACTGGGCTGCCATTTAGGACTGCTCGTGGGAGTGTGGCATCGAGTGACTTCATGAATTAATGAAATCAATTGTATTGTTTGCACACTGTCAGAAGGGAGAAGGACAGTTTGCGTGCTAATTTTGATTGATGATTTGAAAACAGATGGTGCTGGCAGGGTTGCATGTGATGCAGCACCACAAGTTTTGAAGAACTCAGATTTCCTCCTCTGTCTCAGCAGATTTACAGATGCAGACCCTGATCATCTCAGGGTTTATGCATATTCAGAATCCCCGCATGTAATTAGCTGATTTACTTTGTTCAAGCTGTTCAGGTACTTAAGGTGAAACACTGGTGTGTGAGTCTGAAACACCACCGCAAGGGTTTTATTAGCTCTTAGAAGTTAAAACTGATGGACTACCTGGTGTTTCATTTTCTCCCATAGTTGTGCTATACTGCCTTGCTTACGAATGCATACCAGTACGCACATAAGCTGCAGGACCAAGAGCCGGAGAAGCTCAATGGAAGTGTTATGTGCACTGCTGCGGTACCGAGGCAGCTCTTGCTGAGCTGAGGTGCAGGTCAAGTGTCTCCAACAGTGCCTTTCTGGCACCCACCAACACCCCATGAGGGGCAGGAAGTGGCATTTCTGGCTCTTCTTCAAGGTGACTTAATGTGAGTGGAATTTCAGGGACAAAGACAAGACATTTCTCATGGCCGCAGTGGTTTTCCAGGCAACACACTGGAGACTTGCTGCAAACAGTAGAGGCGTCAACATTTCTTCAAGAAGAACCCCCAGTATCAATACCAGCTGGGGGAGAAAGGGATTGAGAGCAGCCCGCCGAGAAGGACTTGGGGGTACTGGTGGATGAAAAGCTGGATGTGAGCCATCAGTGTGCACTCACAGCCCAGAGGGCCAATCGTATCTTGGGCTGCATCAAAAGGAGCATGGCCAGAGGGTGAGGGTGGTGATTCTGTCCCTCTACTCCGCTGTCATGAGACCCTAACATGCAGTACTGCGTCCAGCTTTGGAGCCCCCATCATAAGAAGGACATGGACCTGTTGGAGGGAGTCCAGAGGAGGGCCACGAAGATGATCACAGGGCTGGAGCACCTCTCCTATGAGGACAGGCTGAGAGAGTTGGAGCCGTTCAGCCTGGAAAAGAGAAGGCTCCAGGAAGACTTTATAGCAGCCTTCCAGTACATAAAGGGGGCCTACAGGAAAGACGGGGAGAAACTTTTTAGCAGGGCCTGTTGTGATAGGACAAGGGGTAATGGTTTTAAACTAAATTATACATAAGGAAGAATTTATTTCCTGTGAGGGTAGTGAAGCGCTGGAACAGGTTGCCCGGAGAGGTGGTGGATGCCCCATCCCTGGAAACATTCAAGGCCAGGCTGGACGGGGCTCTGAGCAACCTGATCTTGTTGGAGATGTCCCTGCTCCTTGCAGGGGCGTTGGACTAGACGACCTCTAAGGGTCCCTTCCAGCCTTCCACCAGCAGTCTGTGGAGGAGAGCATTAGGTGGTCCATATGTAGGGTCACTACCAGCTGCGTCAGAAAATCAACACATTGTATTTTAACTAAAAATTACATCTTTGTGTGCAGTATCTGCCCTTTGGCAAGTGTAGAGCAGGTCTGTCTCATCAAGACTGTTGTCATCCTCCTCTTGCAGGGACAAAAGTGTTGCAGGCACTTCTGTGGCAGATTAGCCCCCTAGTCACCTGGAGCATCCCATTACAGGTACCACATCCATAACACTCATCAGACTCCTCCTCCCTGCCCTCACCACAGGTCTTGCCATTCAGAGAGGTTACCGAGCTGGCCTCTGCACGGTGTCTCGGTCATTTCATTTGGCTATTAGCCTTGCAGGAACGAAGAAATGTTCTTACAGAAAAGTGCACAAGCTCATTAAATGTCAACACTGCCCTTCACATTGGTCTCCTTTGATCAGAAAAGTAAATTTATGCTTGTGAAAGAAATGAGACTCAGCAGGCCTCCAGTCCACCTCTCTGCCTTTACAATGCTGTTGAAAATACTCTCATCTAAAGTGTTTCGCAGTTACGGGGCATGATTATGGGTTGTGTTCCTTTATGATCAAAATCTTTGATCCTGACAGAATTCAGTCTTCAGTTTAACACAATTTTACTTGTTTGGCTCACTTTTATCTCTGCAGTCCTTTGAGTCCTACCTCTACTGGGAGATAAGGTGCTGACTGAACACATTTAATGTTATCCTACAGGTTCCTTTAAGGCTGTGAGTCCTTGCAGTTGAGCTTGGGTCTCAGCTAAACTCTCTGCAAGGTGAGATTTAATGTGGCCTCAGGGGTTGTCCATGCTTCAGGGACTTGTCAGCGCAGTGGAGGTGCCCTGCCTGACCATGGTCTCCTACAACAAAGCACCGTAGTTTATTGGGGCAGTTGTGGTGTGCAGGGCATTGCCAGAGCTACTGATCAAAGGCTGGACCATAATTTCTTGGGCTGTTACAAACTGGCAACACGTTTTGCTGGCAACACGTTATGTCCTCCAAGCCCCAATGACTTGCTTTGGTGGCTTTGTTTCACCTTAATTTTTGTTAAGGATAAAAGAAAGTTGTAACAGCTGTATGGCTAAGAGAAGGGACAAGTTATCTTCTGTGTTTGTGCAACTCCTTGAAGGTGGTGGCCTTAGAATTAGAAATCCTGCTATTGTGCAGTGCGGCTTGGGCGGTGCAGATTTCTGTTTATCCAGACAGGCTTCTGTGTAGTGCAGGCAACTTGGCAAAACAGTGCAGGTTGCTCTTCCTAGGATCGTCTTGTAAATGAATGCATAAATCACTTGTTCACAAATCCTCACAGGGATAATATCAGTCAGAGCTAAACGCTTCTCAATGGTAATAAATAGCCAAGTAATGTCACATAGATGGCTTTCAGTGTTATTCTAAGTTAACGCAAACACAGCTTTCAGCTGTTATGTGTGCTCTCTGAAGGAACACACCTTGATCCAACAGCGAGGTGTGTGCAGCAGTCTGCTTGTTTCTGCGTCTTTGCTACCGTGCGGTGATGGTCACTGCTAGCAAGTTTTTCTTGCATGTGAAGGGAGGGGAATCTTAATGAAGTTCAGGCCGTATCTGTTAAGTGAACAATGTTTTCATATTGCAGTTAAAATATTTGTAAGGGAGGGTATTTGGACTCAAAAATCTGAAATCTGAAACTTAGGGCATTTAAAAGGTGGCAGCTAAAGCCAAACACATAGAAACAAAAATCTCAAATGCTTAGGATGTCTGGAAGCTCCTCACTTACAGCTCTGAAACCAGGCAAGGTCTCTTCAGAGCTCAGGACTTCTCTTCTTAGAGCTATATGGGACTTCTGTAAGCCTGAGCATTTCCAAATACCTGCTCTGCAGATCTTTCAGGAGCATCAGTAATGTTGAAAGCTTACTTCAAAAGGCAAAAATCTCAAAGTTTTTTTTATGCAGTACTTGGTTTCAGTTTTGTTCCCCATAGCTGCTAATTTTTCTTACGTCATAGCTGAGCCATACCCCGTTCTGTTAGCCTTATTACTAGAGTCCAGCTAGGAGACTTCAATTTGCCTTTGAAATATCAAGCTAGGAGGAAACCCTCCTAAAGTAAGGCTTGGCACGTGTACAGATCAGCCAAAAAGCATCAGCTTTTTTCCAGGAGCAAGATTCCAGCTGGAACTCAGCATCTCCGTGAACTTGCAGTGCAGCAAAAGGGAATGATGTGCCAGGAGGCTCTTGCAGATGGTGACCAATGTGCTTGGGGGTCAGACTGGAGCTAGGAAACCTCAGGGCACCTTCTGTAATAGCCAGAGCTGGAAGTCCAGCTATCCGTCTGCCACAGTCTCTGGTTCTCCCTGGATCAGTTCAGTACAAAATTCTTCAGTTCACTGAGCATCTACAATGAACGAAGAAACTGGTAATCCATGCTACACTAAACCCTTCTCAGGATATTTACAGTCTTTAGTATAAACTGAAGTATTCCTGTATACAAAATCTGTGGTTTAGAAGGGGAGGGACAATATGGGCACTGGAATGCACTGCCCAGGGAGGTGGTGGAGTCACCGACCATGGGGGTGTTCAAGAAACGTTTGGATGTTGTGTTGAGGGATATGATTTAGCTGTGAAGTATTGGTGATGGTTGGACTGGATGATCTTTTAGGTCTTTTCCAATCTTGATAATTCTGTGATTCTGTGATTCTGTGGGGTTTTGTCCACCTGGAGTATCCCTCCTATCTCTTAATCAGTTGGGATCTTGCTGGTAATTAGTTACATGTGAAGAGGAAAGGCACTTAAAAGAGACTTCAGGCATAACTGTCAATAGGTTAATTATGTCTTTCTCCAAGAGGGTCATGAAGGCAAATTAGCTCATGGTGATGGGCTCCCGGAGAAGGGACAGTTCTTAACTTGCTAGCCAAAAAAATAGGGGTGTATCCATGCTCAGATGCTTTCTTTACACCATGCGCCCACTTTGACTTTATCAGAAGAGCTCCAAATCTTAAACACCCCGAGAACAAATAAACAATCCTGGCATTTCCCTCAGCCATGGTAGGAAGCTGTGCTATGTCATGGTGGCTAGCCAGTATGGTGCAAAAATCTCTTTTATAGGGCAGCTTTGTTTAACTTTTGAAAAAATAAGGTCAGGAATTTAGGTCAATTAGTGTGAGCAAAGCTCAGCAGGTTCACATCTCCCTTATGCAACCAGATCTCTAATTGCTATCTGCATACTTTAAACACTTCATACAGTCCTTTGAAATATGGTTTTTCTCTAACTAGAATCTTGTATGCTGTTTCTCAGATTTTTTTTAGCATTTAAGAGATGCTTGTGTTTTCTGTCTTAATCTGTAATTTTCTCCCCACTTCATCTTCAATAAAATATTTGAGTAAATTTTCCCATGTGTTTACAATTGCAGTTAGAAATACAAGTTGTAAGTTCAGTAAGTTGCCAGGGTTAGGAAACTGTAATGAGCTCTTTAATTATATAGGTTGAGCACCAAACTTTAGATACATGTTTCATGGGTATGGAGTTTATTACATTTGCAGATCTGCTTTGTCTAAGGCTTGTGTTTTCTTCTCTGACAGCTGAGACATGCATCTGTTAAATTGAAGTAGGACCTGCTCTTTTGGAGATAGTACTGATTCTAATGCCTTGATTCGTTTTGCTTGTTTCTAACATGTCAATTCCTTTTGTTTACACAGAGACTTTGCTTATGTGGCAAGAGACAAAGACACAAGAATTCTGAAATGTCATGTGTTTCGATGTGACACACCTGCAAAAGCCATCGCCACAAGTTTACACGAAATCTGCTCAAAGGCAAGTGGATTTAAAGTCAGCTGC
>JAAGAY010000213.1:25000-90154 GCA_011801015.1 Ardeotis arabs | reverse complement strand
TAGCTTCTTCACATCTTCTCTTCTCTTCTTTTTTTTTTTTTTTTTTCCTGTTTCTCCCCTTCTTAAATACGTTATTGCAGAGGCGTTATCATGGAACATTCTGCCACCAATTGACTCGGCCCTGGCCAGCAGCAGGTCCACCCTATGCCCAGGTGAGTCCACCAGACAAAGGGGAGGAACTTCTAGCAGCTTCTTAAGAAGCTGCCACCATAGCCCCCTCCAACCCCCCCAAATGAAACCAGGATAATGTGGAAGGATTGATGTTTTTTTTCACACACAGCATCAAAATTTCAGATATATCTTGGATATGCCATTAATTCTTTAAGTAGGAAACTGTTCTATACATTTTCTACCATGTCCCTTTTCCAAGGATACTGTTAATGATATAGCAAGTGGACTGCTGATCTTGTTTGGCTAAGGTGGCTTTTGTATTGCAGTCAGATTCACCAACTAGTGAATTGTCCCAAAACTCTTCTTATCTTCAAAACGTAGGTTATCAAAAATTCTTTTGAGAGCAGTTCTTAGAAGTATTAGAATGGGCTCTGGAAGATAGCTAAATTCCTCTCTGCCAGTGGTTTTGCTGCAGAAATAAAAAAGTTGTGAGTGTATTTCCTAATAAATCTGAGGAGAGAAACTAAGTCTATAACTTTAAAATCAGTTATACCTAACCTAGGAATACAAATTTTTGAATCTCTTTTGAATAGAAGATGGAGTTAAAACTGGTAGAGTGGGCAAATAGTATGTGTTCATGCTTAGGATTTCAGTGAAGTTTTACTTTAAGTCTGAGTTTGTGGATCTTTAAAGCTCTGCTTAGAGGTAATTGTAGCATTCAGATAATGTGCTTTACCCTAAACAGAAGGCACATTCTCAACTTTAATGCCATACTAAATGTAATTTCAAGCAAGATCTTAGTTAAATGTTAGCTCATTTACCTAGTGACTTTTAAAACAGGCTAATGGAACTCGTTATCTGGCAGTTTCTTCATTTAAGCTGTTAATATTTTATGAAGATGTCCCTAAACTGTACATCTGGAATAACATAAAAAAGAATTACACATGTTCTTTCACACTAAAATATTTGCTTCTCTACTGGATTGAATAATCTGCAGAAGATGGGGAATGCACTGAGTCCATCTGCAATTCCTAGCCTGGAATGCTAGTGGTCTCTCTCAGTTTTTAATCATTTCATTCTCCCAGGGTTCTGAACTTTTTAGTGATCTCACAATTTAGAAAAGCTATTAACTGCACAACTAAATTATGTGCTACTACAAACTGTGAAGTGAACTTAATGCAGTTTAAGTAAAGACTGTGTTGTAGTTTAGCCCGGATCAGGACCAGACTATGCAGTTTCTCTCTCACTGTCTCTACCCTCCAAGAGAATAAGGAGAGACAATATAAGAAAAAAGGCTCAAGGTTTGAGATAAGGACAGGGAGACATCCTTAAAGTTACCGTTACGGGCAAAACAGACTTGACTTGGGGAAAACTATTCATTTATTAGTAAAACCAAGCAGGATACTGAGAAAGAGAACAAGATAACCTCCCTCCACCCCTCTCTCTTCCTGGGCTTAATGTTATCTCTACTACCTTCCCCCCGAGCGGGACAGGGGGGAAGAGGGAATGGGGGTTATGGTCAGTTCATCACATGTCGCTTTATGCCACTGCTTCATCATTGGGGGAAGACTCCTTACGTTCCTCCCCTGCTCCAGCATGGGGTCCCTCCCACGAGCTGCAGTCCTTTGTGAAACTGCTCCAGCGTGGGTCGTTTTGACACGGGGTGCAGTCTCTCCAGAACGGCTGCCCCGGTGCTGGCCCTCCACAGGCCACAGCCTCCTTCAGGCATCTGCCTGCCCCAGGGGTGGGGTCCTCCCCGGGCTGCAGGTGGATCTCTGCTCCTCCGTGGGCCTCCATGGGCTGCAGGGGCACAGCCGGCCTCACCATGGGCTGCACCACAGGCTGCAGGGGAATCTCTGCCAGGAGCAGCATTACTCCTCCCCCTCCTTCTTCACTGACCTTGGCAGTTGTTCCTCTCACAATAAATTCTTCACAGTGGGCTCAGGGAGACGCCTCTCAGGTTCACTTTGCATCTCATCTCCTCTCCACTTGCAGCTGGGCTGGGCTGAGTCGGGCCCAGTCTGCCATCCGGCAGGAGGCTGGAGAGTGAGGGCTGCAAGGCTCACAAGGCTTGCTCCTCCCCCGCTCAACTTCTTCACATCTTCTCCTCCTTTTTTTCTGTTTTTCCCCTTCTTAAATATGCTATCACAGAGGTGTTATCAGGGAACATTCGGCTACCAGTTGGCCAGCAGTGGGTCCACCCTATGCCCAGCAGTTTCTTACAGAAGCTACCACCATAGCATCCCCCTCCCCCCCACTAAAAAAAACAGAACAGACTGCCACTGAAAGGGAGTGCCTCTCCCTTTCTGTCCTTCTCCCTTTACCACCTACTGCTTTTGAAAATTCAGCAGTTCTAGTGATCCTATGACCACAAAGTAAGCAGATCATTTTACAAATATTGCTGAAAATAAAACATACTTTTCAAAAACAAGCAAACAAAATAACAATAAACTTTTAGTGACATGATTAGTCTTAAATCAACCGTGAAACTGCATCTAAAGTGATAGAAAGGACAAGAGAAAGCATGGAAACATTTGAATCTACTCCCTGAACTCTAATGCTGTCTCTCCCCTGTCAAAAAGGATCAGAGTATTCAGTTTTATTTCTGATAGAGCTGCTAATATGTACTAGTTGGCATCGGTTTGAGCTCTAATTAGAAATCTGGGAAAGTAAAATTTGAGTGCCACCAATATCTGGCATTTTTTCAAGGATGTGTGAAGAAGCATCTCCCACAGTTTAGTATAGGTACAATATAGATACTGAGGGCTGGAGAATGTGCAGGAAATTATCTGTGGAAGCTTGCAGTTGTTGATTCAGCATTAACAGTTAAAACAGGAAGACTTTCTTCTCCTAAAGACAAAAGCCTTATTTTCAGTCCTGCACTAGCAGTAAAAATATTTGAGTGTTAGCAGTGCTGCTTTCTCCATTATACTCCATTTATACTTTGTTTCCTGATTGGAGTACAAGATTTAGCCCTAGTATAAGAAGTGTGCTTTTCTGGTTGCTGTTGTTATCCTGGACACCGATAGCACTGTTGCTGAGCCTAGAGGCTCTTGCTTAGACCTCTGCACAAGGCTTTCCCCTTTCTCTTACAATACCAAGAGTCTTCAGTTGTGCTTGCCACCTTAAAGCTAGCTCTGTGCCACTTCAGAGGAGAACTAGTAGTTGTCCACAGTCTCTTCCTTTTGTACAAGCTTTAATACTTGCACTGCAAGTTTTATCTAGGGACAGAGCAACAATTCAGCTAGGTCTCTAAGATGAGGTTTCAACTTGGTGGTCTGAATTCATGGCTGTAATTTATTGTACCTCAGTTAGCTTGAAGGGTTCAATTTCAGGTTTTCTGCTTAGGCCCCAAACTAATGAATAGAACTGGTACTCTGTGCTAGCAAGAAATAAGACTTGTCTGGGATAACAGAAATTATAAAAGTTAACTTGGTGTGTACCAAAACAGACCTGGTTACTCAAGTAAATGCAGACTTATGAAAAGTCTGAAGAGGAAGGTGAAATATTGAAGAGGCAGATGAAATATTCTGTAAGCAGCTGGGAGAAGTCTCATGATCACGAGTCCTTGTTCTCATGGAGAACTTCAACTTACCAGATGTCTGCTGGAAATCCATTACAGCAGAGAGGAACCAATCCAGGAGTTTCCTGGAGTGTGTGGAACATAACTTCCTGACACGACTGGTGAGCGACCCAGCTAGGGAAGGCGCCCCACTAGCCCTGTTGTTTACAAACAGAGAACGGCTTGTGGATGATGTGATGGTTGGAGGCCATCTTGGGCACAGCAAGCATGATTTTTGATTCACAGAGGAGTAAGGATGGGGATCAGCAGAACTGCTACCTTGGACTTCTGGAGGGCAGACTTTGGCCTGTTTAGGAGCCTGGCTGACAGAGTCCCGTGAGACATGGTCCTGAAGGGCAAAGGAGTTCAGGAAGGCTGGACATTCTTCAAGAGGAAATCTTAAAGGTGCAAGAGTAGCCCATCCCCACGTGCTGGAAATTGAGCCAGTGAGGAAGAAAACCAGCTTGGCTGAACAGAGAGCTTTGACTGGAACTCAGGTGAAGAAGGAGAGTTTATGACCTTTGGAAGAAGGGGCAGGCAATTCAGGAGAACTACAAGGATGTCATGAGGTTATGTAGGGAGGAAATTAGAAGAGCCAAAGCCCAAATAGAACTTAATTTGGCTACTGCTGTAAAAGACAATTTAAAAATATTTCTATAAATACATTAACAACAAAAGGAGGGCTAATGAGAATCTCTATCCTTTCTTGGATGTGGGGCAAAACATAGTGACAAGGGATGAGGAAAAAGCTCAGGTGCTTAATGCCTTCTTTGCCTCAGTCTTTAGTGGTAAGACCAATTGTTCTCCAAGTATCCAGCCCTCTGAGCTGGAAGACAGAGACAGGGAGCCGAATGAAGCCCCCATAATCCAAGGGGAAATGGTTAGTGACCTGCTACGCTACTTAGACACACACAAGTCTATGGGGCTGGATAAGATCCGCCCAAGGGTGCTGAGAGTACTCACCAAACCACTTTCAATCATTTATTAGCAGTCCTGGCTAACTGAGGAGGTCCCAGTTGACTGGAGGTTAGCAAATGTGACTCCCATCTACAGGAAGGGCTGGAAGGAGGATCCAGGGAACTACAGGCCTGTCAGTCTGACTTCAGTGCCAGTGAAGGTTAAGGAGCAGATCATCTTGTGCCATCACGTAGCATGTACAGGATAACCAGGTGATCAGGCCCAGTCAGCATGTATTTATGAAAGGCAAGTCCCGCTTTGCTAACCTGATCTCCTTCTATGACAAGGTGACCCGCTTTGTGGATGAGGGAAGGGCTGTGGACGTTGGACTTCAGTGAAGCCTTTGACACAGTTTCCCACAGCATTCTCCTGAAGAAACTGGCTGCTCGTGGCTTGGATGGAAGTACTCTTCACTGCTTAAAAAACTGGCTGGATGGCTGGGCACAAAGAGTTGTGGTGAATGAAGTTTAATCCAGCTGGTGGCCAGTCATAAGTGATGTTCCCCCGGGTTCAGTATTGGGGCCATTTCTGTTTAATATCTTTATCAGTGATCTGGATGAGGAGATCAAGTGCATGCTCAGTAAGTTTGCGGATGACACCAAGTTGGGCGGGAGGTGTTGATCTGCTTGAGGGTCTATAGAGGGATCTGAGCAGGTTGGATCAATGGGCTGAGGCCAGTTGTATGAGACTCAAAAAGGCTGAGTGCTGGGTCCTGCATTTCGGTCACAACAACTCCATGCAACGCTGTAGGCTTAGGGAAGAGTGGCTGGAAAACTGCCTGGTGGAAACAGACCTGGGGGTGTTGGTTGACAGCTGGCTGAATATGAGCCAGCAGTGTGCCCAGGTGGCCAAGAAGGCCAGTAGTATCCTGGCTTGTATCAGGAACAGTGTGGCCAACAGGAGTAGGGAAGTAATCGTGTCCCTGTACTCGGCACTGATGAGGCCACACCTTGAATACTGTGTTCAGTTTTGGGCCCCTGACTACAAAAAAAAAAAAGACATTGAGTTGCTGGAACATATCCAAAGAAGAGCAATGCAGCTGGTGAAGGGTCTAGAGCACAAGTCTTATGAGGAGCAGCTGAGGGAACTGGAGTTGTTTAGTTATTGTTAGACCTTTAGTTATTATTAGACCTTATTGTTCTTTACAACTACCTGAAAGGAGGTTGTAACAAGGTGGGTGGCAAGTGATGGAACAAGAGGAAATGGCCTCAAGTTGCACCAGGGGAGGCTTAGATTGGATATTAGGAAAAATTTCTTCACCAACAGTATTATCAGGTATTGGAATGGGCTGCCCAGGGAAATGGTTGAGTCACTGTCCCTGGAGATATTTAAAGGACTTGTAGATATGATGCTTAGGGACATGGTTTAGTGGTGGACTTAGCAGTATTAAGTAAACAGTTGGACTCACTGATCTTAAGAGCCTTTTCCAACCTGTAAGATTCTATGATTCTGTGATTCTAAATGTACAGTGGGTACACTCCTTTTGGCAGTGAGTATAGTCAGCAGTTCAGGTTGAGGCTTAAAGTGTTGCGAGTGATTGAATATTTTCACATCCGCTGGTAATTACTCTCCATGTCTGGGATGATTAATGGAATTTGAAACAATTCTTGCACACCAAGAAACCTACAGGTTTTTATCTCTCAATCTCCTGGTTCTTTTACATAATACTTTGCTTTTCTTTCCATGATAATGTACAAATCTTGCAGTGTTAGATATTCTCTTTGTCCTAGTACGGTCCCTGTGGCTACAAATTCTGACTAATTTGGACTTCATCAACTTGATTTTAATGATTTTCAGTCCATGAAACTTACTTCCCTGTGTGTGATCATCATCCTTTGTCTGGAACATAATTATTTCATACCACATCTCAACAGATTTGAGAGAAGAGAAATATTGTAAGATTGCCATAAAATACATGACTATGAGAAAAGACCACATTAATTGCTCTTGCTTTGGGGGTATGAAGAAAGTGATTTAATATAAAGACTCTAATGAGATTTAACTTAAAAATGTTTCATAAGAGACATAAGTTGTTTTACAGTTCTTTGGAACTCTCCTCAAAGTATGTTCCTAACCATCAGTTCTTTAAGGAAAAAAACATCAGAAATGTGAGAGCTCAAGCTGTTTCTTTACAACAGTTCTTAATGAGTTAAATACAATTTTTTACTCTGTATTCCTCTTGAGTTTGGTATTACTGATGTGTGTGCCTGTTAGCAGTCAAGGCAGGGAGACTGAAGACAGAATCAATGAAGACTGAATTACCCTCCTTCTGTTAGAGGAAGCTTCTTCAGTGCAAGGCTGAGATGCACTGGTATCAGGAATTTTGCTTTCAAGTTGCCTGCCCTGTAGACAAGGAGAGGAATTCAGTTACCAGTACTCTTGATTTAGCATCTTGAGTTTTTAGTTTAGAAAGGTGACTGTCACAAAGATGTGTAGACAGAGAAGTAAGCAAACTAAATCACTTTGGTTGCTGTTGCATAAGAAATCTAAGAGCTTGGTAGGGATTCTGTAAAACACTGAGAGCACTGTTGGCATCAAGAAATAAAAATTAGAAGAAATGTGAAGGGAGGTTTTATTTTCAGTGTCCTTTCAAATTGTAATAAAAACCAGAATAAAATTACAACTTTCGTTTATTGTCGCTTCTTTCCTCCTTCCTTCTGCCTCTACTGAAGACACCTTTATGGACTCTTTCACTACACATGATTTTTGACCAAGGCATCCTAGGTGATCTTTAAAGGTCCCATCCAACCCAAACTATTCTATGATTCTATGCAGCACAGGTTTGAAGTTACCCTAGCCTGAGTTTCTGAAGACCTATTAAATAAGTCTTTGTTTTTATTTCTAGCTATTCTTCCATTCACTTTTGATCATTTTGCTACTGCCAGCTACAATTAAAAAGATACATTTATCTCAAAAGTAATTATATCTTTTAAAAAGTCAGCAATTGGGTATATGACTCAAATAATCCTCCTATAACCATTCTGTAGAGTTGGATGTTCCTGAAAGTAGTTATACTGGAGAGAGAGACAAGCAGAGGTATTGATATGGTTGGTGTTTGGTATCAGCCAGCCCATTGTAATGTGAATAGCTCCAGCTAGACACAGTAATGTTCTTTGTCTTAGTTGGGTGTTCTGATGGCAAAGTGAAACAGAAGAATTTAGGAAAGCAAGGACACACTGGAATGTAACAAGTTGCAGAATTCAGTAGCTTATTTTTTTAAAAAAGTTTTGTAATGTTGAGTACTCTCAATATTGATAACCCAGACCACGGCTTGTCAGATCTGATAGTCTGTTTTGATCTAATCCTGATGGTTTCCATGTTACTTTAAGGTTTTGGACTTTTTAGTGCTAATTAAATATAAGCATAATGAAACACTTTAAATGTATTCTTCATCCATTTTTTCATCCACATCAGAAATCTTAGATTTATTTTAATTAGTCATGTTTCCATAATCAGATATATTCTTTTATATTATTTTATTTAGCCTTCTGGTGTAAAAGAAAGGCCTAACCTACTAATATCTCAAACGTTAATTAATTTATTCAATATCTTGTGTTGGTTTTTTTAAGTGACATTATGCTAATAGTTTGTAATTTTATTTAAGCAGCTCAAGGATTTGTACTTCATCAGAAAAGGCTGTGCTCAGGATACGTAAACTTTTTCCCATCTGATTTCTTAAGAAAAAAGCCAGTCCCTTCTTTTGGGATTTGCTACTTTCACAGATATCTTTTATATTGCTAGAGAGGGAAGAATGCACATGATTTGCATTGTGTTTTCAAAAAAGAGGGAAATTTAAACAACTGACTATTTCCAGAAATATCAATTTTGGCTCATGAGCTTTAAGTCCAAAAAAGACCAATATTCATACCTAATCTAGTTTATAGAATATTAATGAAGATATTTCATTTAGCAGTTCATATTTTTCTAAAGAAATTTTGCATATATTGTTAAGCTATTTTTCGTGCCGATACATTTACTGCTTCAAGGAAACTGGGATAGAAAAGCTAATAGCTATATTTTTAAAAAATGTATGTATATTACATGAAATTGTGGTGTTGTATGTTATTTCCTTCGTGAATAAAACCAATTTATTCAAATAATCTTTCTATGGTTCTGTCATTTTGTCTTTTGGTAGGATGATGAGGCGGTGGAAGAATACAGTGAAAATAATTTCTATGAATCTGATGAAGAACAGAAGGAAAAGGATCCAAAAGTTAGAAACACCTATGCTATGGACCCAGATCACAGGCTGCTATTAAGAAATACAAAGCCCTTGCTCCAAAGCCGAAATGCTGCTGTATGAAAAATTCCTTTTTGATTAAAATGTTAAATTACTAAATGTGTATGCTTATAGAAAATTTAAAAGACTGAAAAGTAAAATATACCTCTTTAAAAGTGGTGCTAATAATCTCTAGTAACTTATAGCAGAAGTACGCTGGTTCTTTTTTTTTTAAATTAACTTAGCTTCTAAGTAAAGCACTTGAACTTAGTGTGATATATGCTCCAAATATTAAGGACAAACAAAATATTAGAGAAAATACGAGAACATTGGAATCCAACTTCTGTAGCATGTGATGACTATACCATAGCTAGCTTTTAATGCTTATGTTCTCAGCAATGAGGATGGCACAAATTGTCAGTTTTGGTAGTAGATACTCACAAAGAAAATCATAGCTGTTATTGGTTCATTAAGTTGTGCTTTCCTTTGAGTCTCACATTTTAAAAGTAGGCAATTATATACTTACATTCTTTGTCAGTCCAAGCCAGATTTGTAGTGTTGGTGCTTTGGCAGGCTTCCAGTCTAGATATGACATTTTAAGTGTAATATACTCTGCAGTATTTCGATGAGATTTTAAGATGCGAGTAAATTTTTAGAACCATAAAAAGCCATGCTGATGGTGAATCATTGTGACAGTACTCAGATCACAGAACTTTATTTCTACTGTCAGTTTTCCTGTTAATCAAGACTAGATAGAAGACTTAAAGTGATAATGAATGTTCATATCAGGAGGGAAGGGATGCCATCCAGAGGCACCTTGACAGGCTGGAGAGGAGGACCTGTGCAAACCTCATGAAGTTCAGCCAGGCCAAGGGCAATGTCCTGGACATGGGTCAGGGCAATCCCAAGCAGAAATACAGACTGAAGGGAGAATGAATTGAGAGCAGCCCTGAGGAGAGGGACTTGGGAGTGCTGGTGGTCAAGAAGCTCAGCAGGAGCTGACAATGTGTGCTTGCAGCCCGGAAAGCCAACTGCATCCTGGTCTGCATCAAAAGAAATGTGGCAAGCAGATCAGGGGAGGTGATTCTTCCCCTTTGCTCTGGTGAGACCTGACCTGGAGTACTGCATCCAGCTCTGGAGCCCCCAGCATAAGCAGGATGTAGACCTGTTGGAGAAGGTTGGAGCCCAGAGGAGGGCCACAAAGATGATCAGAGGGGTGGAGGACCTGTCCTGTGAGGACAGGCTGAGAGAGTTGGGGTTGTTCAGTCTGGAGAAGAGAAGGCTCTGGGGAGACCTTGTAGAGGTCTTCCAGTACCTAAAGGGGGCTTGTAAGAAAGATGGAGAGAAATTCTTTCACTGTTGTGCCTGTTGTGATAGGACAAGGTGTAAAGGTTTTAAAATAGAAGGAGGCAGATTCAGACTGGATATAAGGAAACAATTTTTTACAATGAGGATGGTGAGACACTGAAGCAGGTTGCCCAGAGATATGATGGATGTGCCATCCCTGGAAACATTCAAGGTCAGGTGGGACGTGGCCCTGGGCAACCTGATCTGGTTGAAGATGTGCTTTTTGTAGGGGGAGGCTGAACTAAATGACCTTTAAAAGTCCCTTTCAACCCTACCTATTCTATGATTCTATATCAATGCAAAAATGACTACTGCACCGTGATTAAGTCACCTTCCAATTTGTTCTTGATAGGCTAAACAGATCAGATTTTTATTTCTCCTCTGGAATGTATTTCTAGATTCCGACTAATGTCTAACTCTTTTCAAAACCGCTTATAATCTTCTGACTTACTCTGGAAAACAAATTGAATACAGTTCTACAATAATTATTCTGTTAGAGCACAGTCTTTTGCTAAAACCACTGTTCAATATATATGTGAGATTTTCTCATCTCAGGCAAAGGACAAGTACGTTAGATATGTTTGCCATCACACTGCACAGAGAATGGGTTCAGTTGCTTATGTTCCACATTCCATAAACAATTTTCTTTATATCTTTTAAATGTGGTATTGATTCTCACATTTATGATCTTTAACTTCCTGATATTAACTGAGGTGTTTAAGTGCAGTTTGTAGAGTGAAATCATGCTTTGTATTGCGATTACACTAATTTTTGTACCATTCACAGAATTTACCAGCAATTAATTGCTTTCTCTTTGACCTTAGATTTTTGTCAATGATAAAAGATCTCTGTAGTATATTGCTGAAAATCTTCCAGTTATTTCATCTTTTCAGATATTTTAAATCACTTTTTATTGTTTAATAATGTTTTTTTGTTTCATTGGTACTAAGATTTAAGATACCAAGTCAAGTGTTATAATAATGGCTTTACTTGGAGTCTCTTTTCCATGATTTGTTTTGTTTTGAACAGAAACTTGACCATGACAGTATTGTGGGGAAGGTTATGACATCACTTATTCATTAGCATAAAGTTCATCATTTTTCTTTTACTTATGAGAAAAGTTTTTTTTTAAAAAAAGTACGGGTTTTAAGTTGCTTTTATCTCAGTCTTCTGCTAGCCAGACTGTTGGTATACAACCCTGTAGTTTTTATTTTCTGTTGGATTTGAGACTTTAGAAGTTGCCAGTAAAGACAGCTGTAATTTTACAGATTGCATAATAGAATAATAGAATGAAAGATTTTAAGTGGAAACTAAATAATAGGTAGTATTGAACCTGTATTAAATAAAAATAAAAGCACAAAATTTGCAGAAGTTTTCAACAGTATTTCCTTGTTAATTTGTACAGCTGATATTAACAATACCGACTTAATGTATTAGTATGCTTACAGTTTGAATTACCTACATTTTTTCTCTCTGTCCCTCATGCTCTGTCTTTCTGTATATTATAGTATACAATAAATAATGGGAGAAATGAGATACTTAATTAGCTTTGATTTTAGAAACAAAAATATTTTTTGTCTGATGTTTTTCTCCCAATGTATTTTGTTGATTTTGAAGAACACAGGTATGCACTTTGCTTTCTGAGGAAGAGTGAGTTAGTAGTTTTGCAGGTTTGAAGCAAATATGATAGATATGTGTGACAACTGGAGGTTAACATGCTGTTCTGAATGTTTTTCTTTTAGGTGGTAATGGCAGTTGCACAGTTGTACTGGCATTTGGCACCAAAATCTGAAGCTGGTATTGTTTCTAAGTCATTGGTGCGTTTACTCCGTAGTAATAGGTAGGTTGAGTCTGTACTTTACATTGCTATATCTATTTTTTTTGTGAGAGTTTTTTGTACGTACTTGTTTAGCCTTAGTTATAAAAATATAGCTATTGCACTATTAGAGTTTCATTTTAAAATTCTCCTGTAATACTAATTTTCACTCCGTAAATCAAATGAAGATCACTAAAAGTAATTTTATCATTTTCATTATCACATCCAGTGATCATTCAGTATCTTATTTATGACTTTCATTCTGAGAACAATCACAGCTGCCTACTTAGCATACAAATAGAGACACTACTAACTAGTTTGCTTAGTTTCTTGATTTTTTAAATTATTGGAATCTGTTGTAAATGTAATTATATTGGAATTCCTTACTGTTTTGCTAGGCACTAAAGAAGTCTTCATATATGCATTTTAGTTTTCTCTGCTTTATATTGAAGACTTCTTGTTGATAGAGAAACTACGAAACATATTTGTTAAAACACCACTTGATGCAGCTGAATCTCCTATGTTTTGTTAATCCTTGGACTTTTTTTAGAGAACAAATTCCTATTTCATTCAGGACATCTAATTTTGACTTCATCATCTTCAGTGTGACCTTGTCTACTTTCCTGTGAAGGATCTCACTGGCTGCATGTTTCATAATATTGATAATACTCTTCTTTATGTTCAATAGTTTTGGCATATTATGCCAATATTTGCTGTGTAATTTTTTTTTCGCTCAGTTTTTAGATTTTGAACTTCCATGTATCTGTATGGAAAACCTGGAAGGAGTGATAGGAGACACAATATTAAGATGTTTTCAGCATAACTTTCTAGCTAAACATGGTAATTTTTGCTGGATATTCACTGTGAAAATGATTTATTTTTTAAAGTTGATTACATCAAACAGACAAAAAGTTTGAAAAAAAATAAAGAATAATTTTTGTTGTATCTGACAAGATTAGATGGGCTTTAACTTTTCTAAGTCCAGTTACTGTAGAGCTCTTTCTCTGTAAACTTCTGCAGCTCACCTATGGCTAATGTCTCTATAATTTAAAAGTTAGTAAAGAAGTAAAATTGGACTTGGTAGAGTATTCATGCTTTTATTTCAGATAAAAATAAATCACTGTTATTCCTGTGTTAGGTTTTGTAATATAGTATGCTTCACATTCTCTTTATACAAAGATAAGTAAAATGGCTAAAGCAGTTTGGCATACGTAGAGGTAATGTATAGAACTAAACTGAGAAGTTGAAAGGACTATTTTTGCATATTTTTTATCATTTAGACTCAGGTTTCATCAAAGGAGAAATCATATCTTTCCTGTACCTCAACTACTGCCTAAAATTGCACTGGTGTTCTGATTTTCCTATGTTGAATGACTTGTCTGTTCTTTGTTACCAGTCTGTGTGAAACACTTCTGCTCTTAGAGCCACTTTGAAATAAGCTTTTGCTGGCTGCCCTTGAAGTTATGTGCCTATGGCCTTTAAATTAATGTCAAATACACTATAATCTAGTTAGGGTGAGAGTGCCTGGAAGAGCATTTCGTAGCAATTTCCAGTCTTGGTTCATTGTGTGCAGCTGACTATTTCTGTGTACCTGTGTAAGAATTACATAAAAATAGGTTTAAAAGATATTAAGTACTTCTCTATTATTACTTTTCTTTGTAAGCGACAACTGTAATTACCACGGGGCTATGAGACAGTTTTGGATAAGAGGAGATAATGGATGTGATGATTTCTGAATTAGGATGGGGTTTGCATCATGAAAGAATTTGAGCGTTCATGGTTCAGAAAAATTGCATGTAAATTATTACTTAGTTTTTAAGCAATTGCTGGCAGAAGCTCTGTAGTTTAACAGCGTTAGACTAATACCCAGGTTTCTTTTTGCTTACTCCTGCTGAGGCATTTAAACTAATACATTAATTATGAGAATATTATCCAAACACGTTTAGTATTTTTGTGTTTAGAGTATTACATAATCGTGTTGTCTGTATCTTGACAAAGTCTATTTTGTTAAAATGCTGCTTCTCGTTAGATGCATATGCCTGCCAGTGTATACTCTTTAAGTCACAGGGGACCTTGGCCCTTTTTGAGAAATATTTGAAATTATTTCAGACCAAAGGAGTTATAGCAATTCTTGCTAGTTGTGCAGGGATTAGCTGGTCTTATAACTAATGCAGTCATTTCCACACTATATAGAAAGCCCCTGTGTTTTTGTTCTCAGCTGTGTCATCCTGAGATATTTAAGTTTCAAGATGGTGGAAAAAATGTAAGATTTTTGTGAGGTATTTATGGAGATGCCAGAATAACGATGTTTTAAATTAATTTTTGGTTTAAACAAAGATCCAAGGACTACAAGAAGCATTGCTCCATTGCACTAGTGTCAGTGATTTCTTTTGCGTAGTGATTTTTTTAAAAAGGAGAGCCTAGTTTCGTCATTCGTCTTCCTGTGAGGCAGATGATGAACTTGTAGCAATTGGCAATAAACTTTTTCCTTTGATGTTTGTGCCAAGTCAAATGTATAAGTTTGGATTCAAATGGAATTGGACTTTCTTTGCTGTGTTACATTATTCTGTGTATCTGTAATTTTGCAGAATAACTCTTGTTTTTCTTTTCATATTCTAGGGAGGTGCAATATATTGTACTGCAGAATATTGCCACTATGTCAATTCAGAGAAAGGTATACCCTGTTTAGAATTTTCTAAATCACATTTTATATGAAACACAGGTGAGATACTTAAATATGTTCTGCTTTTCAGGGCATGTTTGAACCTTATCTGAAGAGTTTCTATGTTAGATCAACTGACCCAACAATGATCAAAACACTGAAGGTGAGTTTAAAAGCAATTTTTTCTATATACTCCTGGACAAATCTGTTTGCAACAGGAAGGTAAAATTTTCTTGCACTGATAAGACACCCATCATTCTGTGCTGTTCCTTTTTTTTCACTAAGTGTAGAGCTGTGGCTTTTAGCTAAGTCCATAAGTGTACTTCAGGCTTGTCAGGCTATCTGAAAGTTTTCTTGTTACCATGTTGTAGATGGCAGATGGGCTGTGTTTTTCCTTTACAGCTTTTGGTATCTTTCAGTGTTACAGAGCATCACTATTTTTATCGAACCAGCCATTCAAACATTTAGAGTTTTTCCATTTTCATGGGAGGAAGAATCTTCTCAAATGAAGATAAATGAAATCACACAGTCTTTAGTACTTTGGCTTAAAAATAGTTTAAATCTGTTTCCCTGAACAAAATGGGACAGTATTAAAGTTCCAAATTCCCTCTGAAGTCAGCATTCAACATGAGAAGTACTTTAGACTTTCCTCAAGGCCACATTTCAATGCATGTTTTAGGCTGTCATCTTCTTGTTTTCTTTATTCTTAGTCTTTAATAGATGTGAAATCTTTGACAAAACAATGGCTAAAAAATTGTCTACCATTATGTGTCTTTTCTCTTGTTTTGCTTTAGATTGTCATAGGCACTTGTGTTTAGGCGTGGAAGGTACAGGTTTCTTAAAGAAACATTATTTTTTTTTCTTATTTTCATTTTAGATTCATATTGCACCTTCATTACATGTGCAGAGTGGTGCAGTCCGAGATGGCTCTGCCCAACCTGTCATATTTTTATTAGTCCAACATTAAATCAAAATAAATTTGAGGCAGTTGAAGGAAAAATATCTTCCTTGTATTTAATGATTATGAAAACTGTTGAGAATACTAGTAAGACTTAGTATTACCCAGGAAAAGTCACTTCTGAAATAATTGTTATTATAAATTCCCATATTAATTGATAATAAAATGGTGAAGAAGTGGAGAAGTAGAAATTGTGGTTTTCCCTTTAGTTGTCTCAGTTTTTTCTTGGTGAGTGAAAAATTTAGGACAACCTACACTGTTACATATGTAAGAAAATCTTGTGCTTTTCTCTATCCTCTACCCCTGTAGTTCTATCCTATATGCTTTAAGATAGGAGGATGAGACTTATGGCAGTATGTAAGATGTAGGACTATCCTGGAATTCATCTGCTGCACTTACATGGTTTCTTTCCCAACATCAAGTTTGCTTTTTTGATCACTGCTTAGCTTTGAGCTTGTATTTTCATGGAGTTATCTATTTTTATCACAAAAATCTCAGTTATAATTAGTAGTTATCAGCTCAGAGCCTATTGTTTTTCTATACGGTTAAGGTTTTGCTTCAGTTATGAACTTCACTTTACATTTATCTGTGTTGAATTTTTTTTGCCATTTTATCAGCCAGGCACATAATATTTGAAGTTTTAAAGTAGCTTTTCTTAGTCAGCCTTTGTCTTCATTTCTCTGAAAACTTTGTCACCTGTCTTCTCATTACTTTCGTAGTTCATGTATGAATATGCTGAAAAGCAAAAGACATACAAAGATATTTGTAGGTTTCCATTGATAGCCTTCTGGTGCTGTAAAATAATGTCTTTTTTGTCCTGCCTATTCCTCTCTTTCATTTATCTACTTGCTTTGTATACTATGCTAGGTAAGTATCTTTAAAAGCCTTTGGTGACAGGTCTTACCAAATTGCGTCTGAAGTACATGTGGACTGAATCAATTAAGCATCCTTCTCTGTATGCATCCAACTCAAAAAATACCAACAGATTTCTGAGGCATGACTTCCCTTTACAGAGACAGAATTGTCTTTTTATTCAATTTACCTCATTCACATTGTACTGGAATTTTTTCTGCTTCAAAGTTAAAACAGCCTGGAAGCATAGCATTGTAGCAATATATTCCAAGTGTTGTATATCATCATCTTGTTCACTAGGAACAAAGAGGTCGCCTTTCAGAATCTGATATTGTTGATGTTGGTTAAGGTCTGAGGAGTCTCATAGTTGCAATTGTTTCTTTTCTGAGTTTAAATGTTTTCTGTTGCAGCTCATCTGAATATAACGGACACTTTATTTTTCCCCAGCTGCAGTTGTCATTTCTGTTTTTCTTCTTACAGTGTCACATGGTTCTTATATGCTAAAGCCTGTTGTATAACATTGGACACCATGCTACCAAAAGTATTTGAAGCCCATTTGATATGCAATTCGAAACTAAAGCTAGAGCTCATAGAAGATGTGTCACTGAAACCTAGAGTTCTGCTTTGAACACCTTGCATGTTCAAAGGAGCACTTTCTTCCTGAGTGCAATGCTGCTACCAGTTTATACTGAAATCTGGTATACCCAATTGAATTCTAGGCAGTATTTTTACTAGTATTATCTTTTCTTTGCATACATTAAAAGTATAGTGTATATGTGGTACTGTTTTTAATATTTTATTTTAGCTTTTGATAGAGTATCTGTTTTTTTTTTTCTTGTAGCTTGAAATCTTGACAAATTTAGCAAATGAAGCCAACATATCAACTCTGCTTCGAGAATTTCAGGTTTGTGCAAAAGTCTATTCTCTTTATGTGAAACACTCTCTGTTGGCCAATTGCCATTGTTGGATGCTTCTTCTAGATTAATAGTCTTTAATTTTTCAAGTTAAAATCTTTTCCAGGATAAAATGTTCTCAGAATGGAAATTTAACTGTCTCATATCATAATGGATAATGGAGCTTTTTATATGTGGAAAGGAGTTTCAATGTTTTGTTTCTCACTCTTCTTCCAGCTACCAAAAAAAAAAAGTTACTAGAAAAACTCATTAATTCAAAATTATTTAAAACTAATTCTACCAACTTGACTGACGCTCTAAGTCACTAGATGATAGAGTCATAATTTTGGCAACATTTGGCCATTAGCATTTATTGCCAAACCTCATTTCTGTAAGTCTTTTGATGAAATAGTATTGTCTCCAATATCTGTATATGTATCAGCAAGATGTTCTGCCTGTATTGTGAAACAGTGTCTGTCCTTCTTTCTTTCCTCTTTGCTTAAGATCTATTTTCATTGCTTCAGTTCTCTGGCTGGATTTCTCTGAAAGGTACTGGTTCTCAGGCAGGTAGGTTATTCATAGTTTCACAGATGCTCCTAGTTAAATGAACTGAAACCTCTCTGAAGAGAAAGCTCATCAGCTCCTCCCACCTTGAACACAAACTAATTCCTGGTTTTGAGTAATTGCCTCCTTGCTTTCTTTAAATCAGAGGTTTGCATGACCGTGGGTAGCCAAAGCTGGCAAGAAAATGTCTTCTAAAAGTGACAGTGAGGTGAAAAAAGTCTAACTTCTGATGCACAATGTAGCTTCCTAGATTGAATTTATTATACAGTACGTCTGCCTTATTAGTGGTAAGTGTTTTGTTGACAAGACTTATGTATTGACTAATGAAAATCCTGTTTCCTTAGACTTACGTGAAAAGCCAAGATAAACAGTTTGCTGCAGCTACAATTCAGGCTATAGGCAGATGTGCAACGAACATCACCGAAGTGACTGACACATGCCTTAACGGCCTTGTATGTTTGCTGTCCAACAGGGATGGTAAGCTAAATGTTCTGGGTTTTTTTTGAGTAGCTGATGACGTGAAACCTTTTCTTAAGGAGAACCACATAGAACAAGTCACACTAAAAAGTATGTGGGAGTTGACTTTTATAGGAATTTAGCTGACATGACTGGATAAAAGTAGTGATTCCGGTGCTTCTTGTTTGAAGCACTTCAGACAGCTCTCGTAATCATTGAGTACTTATTTTCTCTTTTGTTAGTGAAATTAATTCCTTGTGACCTGCAATTACATGTTTATCTGTTTTTTCTCAAAACTCCATAATTACTAAAGTGTGTTGTTGTGGTTATCATAGATGACAGTAGTTTTACTGCTGTATGTTTAGTTGTATCAAAGCAATTAGCCTGTAGAGGGTGCTGAAAGCTTAGAATGTTTTTTTTCAGTGCATCAATGCCTAACTGAAAAAAAACCATATTAAATAGTTTGAGGATAAATGGCCCCAGATTTGGCTTGATTTTGTAATCTAACCTTCCGTTATTTTCATATAATGAGACGGAGCAGCAAGTCACTATGGAACACAATGAGGAGCAGATAAAGTCAAATAGGATATGATCTGTAAATCAATACCTGATAGTATTGTATATTCTTACTAGTTACCGATGAATATTGCACAGAAGTAGTCAATAAGAGAATTGGAAGATTATTCTATAATGTAAAGTCTACATGAATATGGTTTAATATTGGAAATAGAGTTAAGAACTATGTAGTTAAAAATAATAATGTCAGGAAAGAGGAAAAGCCTTATTTTTGGATGGCCTGGAGTAATTAGAATTGTTCCAAGAACACAGATTATGTCTTCTCTAAGCTTTGAAAAGCAGCATTAATTCCTCTCTGTATCCACTGGGCATGTTTTTCAAGGTAATCCTAAGAAGGCCTTTATTAGAGATTCACTTTGCAGCACATAGTCATCCTGTGACCCACTCATACACTCAGAGCTTTCTCGTTTGTTTTATAAACTGTAAGTCCTCCTTTTCTCCTACTTCACCTTGTATCAGAAATTCCTGAGATACCTCAGTGTGTAGGTTGATAGTTTTAATATATGTAACTTTAATCCACTGGTGCTCCAGACTTATGTCCCTTTATGCTTCTCTGGTTATCAACTGTGTTTAAAATATCTTCCCTTATTGTGTTATGAGGCTGTATCTTCACAATGCACCTTTTTTATTACATTCAGCAATGACTATATTAAAAATACCAGCTTCAAAGGTTGTTCTTGATTCTGCTTAAATCTACTAGCAGTCTTCCTCTAGGTCAGTAGGCTCTTTTGAGCTTGTACAAATACCTTTTTTTTTTCTGTCTTAAATAAAATAATAAAGCTATCACTTCAAAATACTGAGTTTGTTACTTCATAATACTTTCTGGTTTTGTGCTTTGTTTTTCTTTTTGCTAAAAAGGCAACAAGGTAAGAGGAAAAGGCTTTTTTCTTTTATCATAGCTTCTAAATTTAATATTTTCTTCAAACTAATTCCATATGTGTATATACACACAGACATATGCATGTGCATGTATACAAAGGTCTGTCTCAACAAGATTAGTTTTCTTGACTGTTTCTAAGTAGTTGTCTAGCAAATAACATTATCTTCTTGCGCTTACTGCAGTCTGAAAGACTGCAAAGGATATATTGAGGATCTTTTAAACCTGGCAGCTAGCAAATTGCTTTACCATAGCTGTAGTGTCTTTATTCCTTCTTTCAAGAAATGAATAGAATGGCATAATTTACATGATACCTTTCCTCAGGTGGCAGGAAATTACTGATAGTCACAGCTTACTGAGCATAAGAAGAGTTTTGGGCATGGTAAGGGAGAAAAAAAAAAAAAGATTTAGCATGTGTAGGAGAATAGATTTAAGAGTCTTGGTTAATCTTGCTTTCCTCCAACTTTCACCCTTAAAGTGTGCAAACAGTCTGTTTGCCATCCTACTTGTTCCATGGTTGTTTAAAGCTTGGAAGCAGTTCTGCTGTCTTTGCATAGCATGAAGCCCAAACTGGTAAGTCCAGAAAGTTCTGAGGTCCCTGAAAGCAGAGTCATCTCTGCTTTCTCTGTACTGTTTACTCATTATGGGAAATTCACTTGAGTGCAGAAGAGAAGTGACCAAATTAATTCTACAAAATCAAAATACAATCCTGAAGAACAAGCTTGTGACAAAATCACCTTCTAATTCTGTGCTCCTGTTCTGGAAAGACCTTTACTGCAAATACAACCCAACAGCCCAGATACCTTGGCTATGTCTGGCACGGGAGCTGTGCCATTAATCATTATGGAACTTGGGTGCTGAGAGTGGAGTGTCATTACACAAAACAGGCTCTTCAGGAGTCAATAAGGGCCATCTGGGGTAACTCTGGGATAACTTTGAGTGTCTCGTCATTGAACTTTCTAGTTTCTGTGTATGCTTCTGTGATTCAAATGTTTGGGGATTTTTACTACACCCCCAGCTTCTCTGAGTAGGGGAAATTTGACCTTAGACAAAGCACTCATAAATAGACAAAGAAAATTTAAAGAGCAGTTCTCGACTTCCCCAGAGCCTTGTTTCTGGAGGCCATATTAAGGGCTGAGAATTATTTTCTTTCCTCATCTGCTGAAGGAAGTACAAAAAGAAAAGTTATTTTGGCTCTTCAGTGTGACATTTGACATTTGACTGATGCATTTCCCTTAAGCAATTGCCTTGATAATTTCAACTGACCGCTGGCCCCACTATGACATAAAAGTAATTTTAGATGTAAGAGACAGATGGGATTATAGGAAGTCTCTTTTGTCTGTACTGGATATATTAGAGATCCTGTAGATTTTTCTCAGATGGATGACTTTCATTTTTCTATTGAAAATTGCAGATTATGGATAATAGAGAATGTAAACACAATTGTAGGATGTATAGCTAAAACAATTTTTTTTTCCTACCAATCTATAAGAATTTCAACAGGCAAGTTGTAAAATCACTGCAACTGTTAATATGTCAGGTAACTGCTACATATCTATTGGAATTACTGTTAGAATGATGTAAAAGAAAACCAGCTCCTTGGAGCATTCAGTTTATAGGTATTAATGTGGTTTCAGAGTTCTGTTATTTATATTATTAGGGTGGAAGAATTAAGTAGGTAAAAGTTTAGACTTCAGGCAGTTCTGAGAAAAGCAGAAACTTAATGTTTGCCTGGATACTTAGCTCTAACAACTGCCTTTTAACTTTAGTTTTGACTATTTGCATAACCTTCTAATAACCCAAATAATCAGAATAGTTTGGGTTGGAAGGGACCTTTAAAGTTCATCTAGTCCAAGCCCCCTGTAAGGAGCAGGGACATCTGCAACCAGATCAAGTTGCTCAGGGCCCTGCCCAACCTGGCCTTGAATGTTTCCAGGGATGGGGCATCCACCACCTCTCTGGGCAACCTGTTCCAGTGTTTCACCACTCTCATTGTAAAAAGGCTTCTTCCTTATATCCAATATAAATCTACCTCCTTCTAGTTTAAACCCATTACCCCTTGTCCTATCACTACAAGCCCTACTAAAATGTCTGTCCCCATCTTTCTTATAAGCCCCCTTTAGGTATTGGGAGACTGCTATAAGGTTTCCCCGGAGCCTTCTCTTCTCCAGGCTGAACAGCCCCAACTCTCTCAGCCTGTCCTTATAGGAGAGGTGTTCCAGCCCTCTCGTCATCTTCATGGCCCTCTTCTAGTCCTGCTCCAACAAGTCCATGTCTTTCCTGTATTGAGGACTCAATTGTATTGAGGACGCTCTTGAGTGGTGGGATTTCACAAAAGCAGAGTAGAGGGGCAGAATCACCTCCCTCGACCTGCTGGCCAAGCTTCTTTTGATCCAGCCCAGCATGCAGTTGGCTTTCTGTGCTGCGAGCACGTGTTCCCGGCTCATGCCCAGCTTTTCATCCACCAGTACCCCCAAGTCCTCTGCAGGGCTATTTTCCATCCCTTCGTCCCCCAGCCTGTATTGATACTAGGGGTTGCCCTGACCCATGTACAGGACCTTACACTTGAGCTTCTTGAACCTTGTGAGGTTCACCTGAGCCCACTGCTTGAGCTTGTGCAGGTCCCTCTGAATGACATCCCATCCCTCAGGTGTGTCAACTGCACCATCCAGCTTGGTGTCATCTGCAGATTTGCTGAGGGTGCACTTAATCTATGAGATTCAGTTGGTATATTCCTTCAAAAACAGTTGATGCAGTTTTACTACTTTTAGAAATGGTGATTATACAAATTATAGACTGTTGATAAATCAGTCTTAAATTGCATGTTTTAGTTTCTCCAAGTATTGGTTAATATAAGTGGAAGAAAATTTGACTCAACATCAACAGTATCAAATGTAGTGTTTCAGAATGCAGCTTTTGAATGTTCTTTGGTAATCTCCTTGCTAAGGTCTTAGTTTCTGAGTTTTGTTATAATGTAGCCAAATCCTCAATTATGAAAAAGTCTGTAATTCGGTCCCCTCAAGTTATTGTCCACTGCATTGTTAGTTTTTTACATACATCATTATTTGGCAAAATGGAAGATTGTATGACTGAATAGATTTTAGGTTTTTGAGAAGTTGTTATGCTCTAGGGTCTTCAGAGATTATCCTACTCAGAGTAGTCTTTTCCATATAGCTTCAAAATTGTGTGAAGAAAACTAGCAATGAACATTATACTGACATTTTTACTATGAGTTGTGAAAATTGAAGTTGCTGATACCTCTTGTAGTCTTATTTATTGATAAAGGCATTCCTGATTAGATTTTCTGTGATATTTAGTCTTTGTTCTAAGAATTTGATTTACTTTTTATGACCTTTAGGTATAATTTACACTCTGTTTTGAAATTCTTGCGTTCATTTATTGTTGCCTTGTATGCACTTTTTCTTTGACAATTCTAGAAGAGTTACGTTTTTATATTCTCTTACTACCTCATTCAGAATGCCAGTTTTATCTCCCTCTTTTGTTTTCTTTTTGTCTTTGTGTCTTTTATTTCATGCTTGTCTTCAGGATTCTTCGTGTGCACAAAGCAAGCCCCAAAGAGCCTTTCTTTTTTTCTGGACTATGTCATTTTTTATTCTAATACAAATCCATTTTGCTTTTGTTTGTACTTTCTTTTCAGGTATCTAGACTTATGTAAAAGGAACCATAAGTTTATTTGCTTGCAATTCTGGTTCAGTTCTCTAAATTTGCTTCCACAGATTGTATTAAAGTAGTTCCTATAGTGACACTTCATCTACTGCACTTCATTTTATCATAATCAGTTCTATGTTGTCAACAGATGTTTTTAGTAATGACTTCATGTCCACTCAGTTTTTTGGATACAGTTTTATTTTGCTCAACCGTTCTCCTTGTTAAGTAGTATCACGAAGCACTCAGTGGTGAAGGTTGTCATTATAGTATCCAGATCGTAATTTTAAAATTTTAAGAATTGTCTTCTTATTTTGACATCTGGCAAAACACAATCTAAATTAAATTGAACTGTAGGGTTGTGCAAGACCTTGAGATATGTGAAGTAGACATGTTAACCTTGCTTCAAGAAATTAGTCTAGAAAAATGGTTGAGATGTCATGTCAAATAAAAGATGACACAAAAAGCTGCAGGCTAAATTTTAAGCATTTCAGAGGCTTCTGACATAATGATGCATACTCGAAACTTTTGAAAAGCCTTCTTCTGTAAATAAATCTGCTTTCTAAAAAAAAAAAATGTAGAAAATTAAGAGATCTTTTCCCTATACCATTCTTTTGAAAGTTCAGCTTGCTTGATTCCTGAATGAATGGTCCATGTGTCAGATTAATTCTTGAAATGTAGGAATACTTCTGTGATGGTTGACAAATGGTCATTAGGCTTTTTCTTTGTTTTAAATATTGATAGTTACTCCCTTTTTGTAGTATAAATGAAAAATAGAATTACGTTTAACTCTTACAGTAGTCTTTGGTTTGGTTTCAACTTTGGCCGTGTTTGACTTTCCTTCAACTTTCCTTGCAGCATGCGTTTACACTTGCATGAAGGCTTACCTCTGCACCAGTGGGTTTTTTTCAGCTTCAGAAATTGAATGGATTTCATACAAGTTGATCAGGCTGTGAATGTTACTTGTTACAGTAGTTAAGCACTCCAGTGCATGACTTCGGCATAAATCTTACAACAGCTTGCTATTTAGAAGCTTGATTTGAATGTGCCAGAGGTTAGGTTAGAGGCCTGGGAGAGACTATTTAGAAGGTGAAAAAATTCAAGGGAAATGTTTAGATATTTATCTTGTTTATGAATGAGCTGTTACCTTTAGTGTTGTGTATTTCTTTGAAAATTAAGCAAGCATTTGTGATTTTAATGCAGACAGTGGATTACTTATGAATATGCATAATTTAAATGAAAAGCAGATGTTTTTTCATGCTGTTCCTCAGTTTGAGAAGGAAAAATATGAAGTGCAGCTTTACTAAAAGGCAATTTCAAAAGAAGTATGTAAAAGAATGATATTTTTACATTTAGAACATTTCTGTGTCCTCTTTTTGCTGCTTAAAACTTGATTCTGGAAGCTGAACTTGTTTTACTTAGTAGAGTGGTTTACATCTTTGTTACCAAGTAATTAGAATTCAGTTCTCTAAAGCATATTTTGAAAGCTGATGACATCTTTTACAATCAATTATTTATGGCTTTTTCTTTTGCATAAATGCTCTTAAAATTAGTAATTTCTTTTTTCTTAAACAGAAATTGTGGTTGCTGAAAGTGTTGTTGTCATTAAGAAGCTGCTGCAAACCCAGCCAGCACACCATGGTGAAATTATTAAGCATATGGCCAAACTCTTGGATAACATTACAGTGAGTATTTGTGCACAGTGTCTTTTTTTCCATGTTGGCTGATAAAAATCACATAATCTCCTTTGAATTTGGACCATAAATGGAAATAGAAGTATTAGAGAAATACAACATAATTTTTTATTTTTTACATAAAATATCATTTTTCATTTTCTTAAGGAGGAGGAAGTCGAAACTATCAGATGGCATCAATTGGTGCCTTAAATCTGGGAACCTGTTTTGAAACAGATCCCTGGAAATGCTGAGTATTGCACTTAACCTGAGGATTCTCAGCCTACTGTTTACTGATCTGGGGTAGAGTTAAAAAAAAATATATTCTAAATCCTTTTCCCTACCCCCAAATCACCTGATCTTTCCATGGTACCACACTTGCTGCTGTGTGTGTATTGCAGTGGTTCTTGAAGTGGCATTTTTATCTTCTGGATACTTAAGATTCTGTGTCATTTAACAGTAAAATTTGCATTATTGCGTATTACCTATCCTTAGATTAAATTGACATTTGGGTATGTCAATATTTACTTCCCAAATTCTCTTCACAGTCCCAGTTATTGATAAAACATTTATGGTCTATCCTAAGTTATAGTGTAGGGCTAAAGACCATTAGCTACCTATTGCATCATGCCCCAAAGGTGACAGATTTTGATTTGTCAATAATTATTTTTCTGTAGATTACAGTTTCGTGTAATTACACATTTATTGATGACGGAGCAGTAAATAGTTTCTAAATCAATGAATTCTCTATTTTCTGTAGTTGAATTTGGCAAAGTTTGGAATATTAGAAGAAAAAGGAAATGTGGTCTTCTCAGTTCATGCTTACTGAACAGATCCAATAAATAAATCTTTGGCTGCTAAGAGCTGATGATCAAACTTCATAACTGATGTAAAGAAAATATAATTCTACTGAATTGTTCATAACCAGAATTATAAGAGGCTATAAGATACTGCTGCTAATTGCATATCAAATAAGTATTACCTATTTTATAATAATCACCTGTGTTTTCAGAAAATTTATGCAGTATTCTGATTGATAATTACATGATTGTGTATAGCCTTACACGACACATCATGTTATTTTGCCAAATGACTTTGTCATCTTAGTTCCACATGTTATAGAAAACAGTTGTTTTCTAAATATTCTGTTTAACACTTCAAAGAGTTTTGTAGCTATTTTATACAACTAATACTCCTGAATAAATATTTCAAGTTTTAAATAAAGGGAATTTTTTTTTTTTAATAAAATCCTTTTTTAAGTTGAATGGCGGGAAAGCGGGGGAAAGGGCATGCAGTACTTGAACTACTTTGATGTACTCATATTCTCCAATAATGAGCTTGTACAGAATATTAGAAAATGGTAAATAAGAGGGGAACAGTCTGTGGAACAGACCAGTCATAGGAATAAACTAAAAATCAAAATCTAAATCGGAATCATACTTCTTATTCAAGACGGAAGCAGTGATAGTGCTGCTGTAGGCTCACCAGGATGGTTGTTGTACATCTTGTTTAGCATTTTTCTCTGTAATTTTTTAATAATAACTTCCAGAAATTTATCTTCCTCGCTATATTTATTACTTCAGATTAAAAAAAATAAATCTAGAAGAATTTAATATTTATAATTTGAATGCCATTTCATTATCCTGAAATAACTTGCACCTATTATATTTGAAAATTGATGCATTCCTTCACAGAATCACAGAATGATTTGGATTGAAAAGGACCTTTAAAGGTCGGTCATCTAGTCCAACCCTCCAACCCTTTCAGTCACTTCCAAAAAAGGATAAGTGTATTTTTACACATTTTGGAAGGTTGTATTTGGATTATATAATTACTAACCCCCTGAGTTTGAAATTTCAACATTTAATAAAGCATTACTGGAATTTCTGAGATCTGCATGTGTAATTTAAAGATTGATCTTACTATGCCAAGAGTGGCAAGAGTTGACATAACACAACTGCCTTGGTTTCTGTCAGCTGGAAGATCTAGAGACACGAAGCAAGGATTCCTGACCCTTATTACATTGACATACAAGATACATACATACATACATACATACATACACACTTTTGCACATACATATTTTACACAGATATTTTTTTCCTGACCTCTTCTCTTGGGGAAAGTATTTCTGGGCTTATTTTAAAATCGGAAATGAAACTTAAGCCACGTATCCTGTTCCTCTGTGTTTTTAAAAGACTCTTGCATTTGTACATATGAGGAGCAGCCAAATGATATGGTCTTGAATGAACTTGAAAGTAACTGGAGGGTGGGGGAGTGCGAGCAAAGAAATTATTCAGTACTTCTTAGAGTTGAAATTAAATTAATACTATGTAAGACACAGCCAAAAGCATGAACAGAATTAAATAGAATTAAATAGAAAAGCACATAAGGTAAAAATTACCGATATTTGATTGTTCTCTCTTGATTTAGTTTAGGTAAATGGTGAACACTTAGCTGCTAAAATAAACAAAATCGATGTAAACTGGATGCACTATGTTTTTGAGTTGATGCCTGAATTTATTTCATTCATGTTGTGATAAATTTCACTTGAGTTAGCCTGAGAGTGTGATTGTCAATGATGAGGTGACTAAAAATCTTTCATAGCAATGAAAGTCATCCAATCTGAAATTTACTCATTCTTATCTTCATCTTCATCTTGTCTTCACTCTTGTCTTCATCTTCTTTGTCTACAGAAGCCATTTAGAAACTGATAGGATGGTTAGTAAGCTAAATATATCTGACCAACTATAAGAAATATTAGGAAGTTCAATTAAGAACTACTAAGCTTTTGTAGACTCTTACTCTCATTTACAGTAAAGTTTATGACTAGGTCCATTTCAGTTTTCCATTTAATTGATTTTTTCTTACATGCCTGAAATTCGTGCTTTTTTTATTCCTTTGTGTGTTATCATTTTACCTTAAACTTTTATCTCCAGTGTACCAAGGCAAGATCTATGAGATCTATTTTGTGTCTGATATTTGTTTAGTACCTGTGCATAGTTGTTGTGGTTTAGCCCAAGTTACCACACAGTTTCTTGCTCATCCTCCCCCGCCCCAGTGGAACTGGGGAGAGAATTGAGAAGAAAGGAAAAACTCATGGGTTGAGATGGAGACAGTTTACTAGAATAGCAAAGGAAAATAACAATAATAACAGAATATAGGCATATAAATATACAAAGTGAACAATGCATGATTTCTCACCACCCAATGTCCCAATGACCGATACAGCCCATCCCGAGCAGTGATAATGGAAACGAAACCAAGCAGCAAGCAAAGGAGCGAGAGGGAGAGAGCAAGAGAAATAAATCCATGCCCCCGGCCCCTGCCCTGGACAACCCCCACTTATATACTGAGCATGGCATTTATGGCATGGAATACCCTCTTTGGCCAGTTTGGGTCAACTGTACTGGCTATATCCATCCCAGCTTCCTATACCTGCACATTAGCAAGACCTGGAAAGCTGGACGGTGTCCTTGGTCTCTTTAGCAACAACTGGTATCCTCCGTGTGTTTAGCAACATTCTTCACATCTGAATTCCAAAACACATCAGCTACTGAAAGGAAAATTAACTCCATCCCTGCCAAAAGCAGGACAATAGTACAGCTAGATCTAGCTGTATTCCATCTACTTCCCTACATACACTTCAAAAATTGTAACTGAGAAATGCATGTCTGATGGTGTTCTGAAGATATTAAACAAGAGAATAATCGGATCTCTTTAAAATTCTGGTTTTTAAAATCATAAAAATGTTTCCATTTGACTGTTAATGTGTTAATAATGTTGTCATGCTTTACAAATTAATGGCTTCGTAAGTTGTGGGCCAGAGAGCTAAGCAGTGCAGGTTTGAGCTAGGTTTTCACTCTGAGGTAAGCTTAATGAATATTGTGTGTATAGTTTTTAGAGTGACAGGAGTTTAAAAAATATATGTGTGGGAAAGAGCCATTTAAAGAAGGATTATACTGATTGAGTCCAGAAGTCCTCTTAATAGAGTGGTCTCAACTTCAACAGCACCGAAACCTGGTGCTTTAAGGACAGGGATTTAAAGATAAGAGCAGGTTCATTGTGGTGCACCTCCAGTGTACCTTTTCAGTCACTGACTGGAAGCTTGAGTTTGATGTCCACATCATCATGCTTACTAATCTAAAACTTCTAATTTCTCCTCATATTCCATATCTCTGATCTGCCTTTCCCTCTTCTCTTTGTCTTTGCTGATGGCTTTTGAAGTGGAGTGGCCAGAAGTGTGAACAGCAGTCAAAGTATGAAGGAGAAATTTTATGCAGTGACATAATGATATTACTTCTTTTGTATTTTTTTTTATCTCACTTTTCTGGGGTTGTCTGCCTTTTGACTTTTGCAGAACATTGACTTAACAATTCTACAATTCTCTGAAAATATTCATTATTTCAATATATTTTTCCCTTGAAATAGTTTGAGATTCATCAGTATGTTTAGAAATTTTTTCTGAAGTCCTGTTAGTAATGTTTCAAGGCTGACTGCATCACTTCTGCCAAATTTTTAAGTGTCACTAATAAATAATCTTCAACTGTTCAAAGTCTGTTTTATTTTAGATTACCTTGAATAATTTTTTGTCAGCACACTGTCACCTCACTAGATAGCTAGATAGTCTTCCAGGTTACTTGCAAATTTGTTGAACAGCGTGTTTTCCCCTGTGGGTCCCTGTGGGACATCTGGTGATTGCCTTCCACTGTAACTGGGTTTCTATCTTTTCTATTATCTAGTTCTTTTTTATTCATGAGAGTGGATTTCCACCCTGTAAAGGATGACATTTTCAAAGATGTTGAGGGGCTTTTTCAAAACCTTCTAGGATATTCTCTCATCAAATATGTGTCCCATAGTCTACTCTTTTAGTAGAAAATCTTTCCTTCAGGACACCTATTGTCCAGAATTTGTCTAAGTGCAAGTATTTGCAGGTTTAGTCTGAATTAGGTTTTAAAGTGGATTGCTTAGATTGCATTGGTTACAGTGGATTAACACAAGACACTTCTGTTTACATCTGAAGTATGCCTCTTTTGATTTATCTTAAATCATTTTAGCTATGAATGAATGTAAATCAACTAGCAAGAATTAGCTCTGAGTAAGAATGTCTCAATGGCATTCTACATTTGTGTATTTCTTCATATAAACAAGCTACAGTAGTGTCCCAATTAGTTTCTGCCTTTTACTTTTTAGAAAAAATAATTTATGATGGTATATTGTACCCAGTAGTGATTGCTTTTTCGGTGGTGGGAATCCTGTACTTATGGTGTGATTTTTCTCCAGACTTCCTCTTATAGTGCTACTAAGGCAGGATTTTTTTTCTTTTGGTTGGTGATGAATTCTGACATCCTTGGTTTTCATTACAGACTTATTCCTAGATCCTTCTAGAATATGACTGAGAATATGAGAGAAATCTGAAGTGTTTTCTAATCTGGAGAGAGAAGGAACACTTCTTGATGGGGTAAAGACAGGATAAGGAATTGCAAATTTAGATGAAAAATAAGAGATAGATGCTTTGAAGAGCTTAGTATGTGGGGAAAAACATGTCACTTATGGAAGCAATTTACTAATTACTGGTTTGGGTTGGGATTCTTATTGCTATAGCAGGTGACTGAGAGTTTTGGGACTGCTCATTCATCCAACAATTGCAAACTTAAGTTCCTCTGCAGCATTCATATGTAAATACTGCTTATTGCTGTGTTTCTGATGCAAATTCACAGCAGAAGTGGCTTACTTGCTTTAATTTAAGTTCTTCTTCCCTTAAGGGGAAGGTATCACAAGCTATGACATTCATATGTTCATATGTATTTCAGTTCTGCAAGCTTCAGATTCTAGCCATATTCTTTTCCCTAAGGTACACTTAAATAATGTATTTTTAAACCTTTTTGTAAGTAATGCCTTAATGAACAATTCTTATAATTTGATAATTTTTTTTAGTTGCTCTAATATTTAGGTAATGTTTTAGAATTCAAGAGGAATATGTGGCCTTTGGGACATTGTGTCCAGAGATGCTGCACACTGAACTTGAAACAAATATTCAACTTGAATAAAACACAATTTAAGTACAACTTGTACACTATATAAGAGGTGACAATCATCAATGGAGAAGCTTTTTAAAAGGAATTTCACGTGTAGAGGTTCAAATAATGGAGGAGTCCTTGAAGGTCTCTCATTTTAAAGAAAAAAACCAACACTTGTCTATTACTCTTGTTCTTTCCTGTGTACTTTTTTTTCTTGCTACTAGTCTGACATTTCACATCAACTTCATTCTGCTTTCCATTTCTGATCCCAAGTAGAATTTTTAAAATTGCTAGCTGTGCAAATTTTCTTCTGGATGCAGAGAATTAGACCTCATTTGCAATTTGAATGTCTCCTTGTTTTGTGACAAAAGTGGATAACCAGAATTGACAATTTTAAGTTGTACTTTAGCATAGTATGTTGTATAATAAGGTTAGAGCTGAACTATAATAGTTTTTTAAATGTGCTGCTTAGAGTGATCTGTAAGATCTTTATAATGTCTTTCTCTAACTGCTGTAAGTAACCAGAATGTTGCTTTGAGGGGAAAGGGTCTGGCTGGTTTTTATTTTTTTATTTTTTAACCATTTATTTATTTTCCTCCAGACAGATAATGGGTTAAAATGGCAGTACAAACTGCCTTCTAGTACTAAGGCTTAAAAAGTGCACTTAACCACTTGCTCAGGGCATATGGAATAAAACATTAGGGAAAGTAATTTACAATCTTGTTTGCCTTTGAGGATAATGCAGAGCAGGGCTGAATAATGAAAGTATTATTTCCTGCGTTTTTGTCAATTCAAGGTCCCTACTTAAGCTATACTGGAAAAGGTAATGAAGGTCTAGAAGTGGCTTCATTTCTTGTTTGCTCTTTTGAATGCCCTGGAAACAACGGCTGCAGGATCATGCACTGGATATTACATGGTTGAGGACTGGAAAACTTAAACAGGGAAAAAGAAGTCTGAAAATATTGTGTGATTTTGACCCCAAATGAATCCAGTGACACAGAAACATTGGGTTCATCAGTTCGACATACACTTTTCATTAAAAGGGCTTCCACTCAGGGTTTGATTCAAAAAGTATGTTGCACAAAATTGTATTGAATATATACAGTATTTACATAGTAAGCTAACCACCTGATTAAAAGGTAGAGTCTCATGAGAAATTTAATCTGTCTTCTGTTGTCAGTATTTTTCAACTTAGGCTTTTTAAAATCTATTTATTTTACATTCTAAAACTAGTTTATTACTCTAATGATTGCATCTTACAAACTAGGAAAAAACGTTTAAAGAGTAAAACACTCTGCTTAAATGCACACAGTTTAAATACATTTAAATATATTTCATTGTGGTTTTAAAGTGTCATCCTAGATTTGACTAGGAAAAGTGCAGTACTGATGTTTGTGTTTCATAATTAATAGTATTACTGAAATTGGTCTGTTCTGTGAGCTATTTTTGCTTTATGAAAAGGTGATAATAGGAAGAGGGATGTTTCTAATAGGCTGTTGCCCAAACTGTGGTACTTGGTGATCTCTTGTAGAATTCTAATATTTTAACAAGTCTGTAATGAAATATTTTAGAAAAATAAATCTAGCATAACTGAAATCTGAAGTTGACTATATATTCTTATTTAGAGGTATCTATCTGTACAGCAGGCAACTTGAACTGCTCCAATACTGGAAAATTTAATGTACCACTCAATTACTATTCTTTAGCCCAATTTAAAATAATAGATTGGGAGTGAGGCCTTAATGCAGTGTAACCTTTGGAACATTAGAAATAACCTCTTTCCCTTCAGAAATCAGTGTACAGTAATGGCATCAGTCTTACCGTTTTGCAGACGAACATATTCTGACTGCATTTAAAGTTTTTATATTTAGCAGTTGTGCAGTCACTTATTCCCCTCTCTCAGAGCTCCAAGACCATTTAATTTTTTTGTCAGTTCACAAAAAATAGATTTATCTGTATCTCAGTCAGTATTTGCATATATTTATGTATGTTAAATCACTGTGTTAAACCATTCTTAATACATTACGTTACCTCTACCTTTAACATCTTTTCCATGTTTAAAATTGGCATTTACCTCTTGAGGGGATTTTTTAATAGTTGTTTTGGGGCTCCTGTATTCTGTCTTTCCATGATCTGGTTGCTTTGTGTTTCAGCAGAGGCCATCATCTGTTTCCCCATCACATGCCTATTTGTATTTTTATTGGCATGTGTATTTGCAACAGTGTGAGGTACAGACGCACATATTGTAAGACTGACTTTATTCAAAGCTGTTTCCAAGCTTTTTGTAGCAGTAAAACATGTTTAATCATTAACATTTCTTGTGATCATAATTAGTATTTCTTTAGTGTAGCTTAATAAGCCATTTCTGAGGGACTGTGGATCATAGTTTGGGAATTACTATCCTGAACCTTGGTAGTTTGCTTGCATTTGTTACCTTTTATGAATGTAACTGGAAAGCAGTACTTTCAAATTTTATGAATACGCACAGGGTAGACTACTTAATAGTTGGTTCCCATTGTAATTCTGAGAAATAGATATTCATATATGAATAACTGACATGCTGGAAAAGTAATTAAAATATATATGAAATATGCTAGGAATTAGTGCTTTGAAAACTACAGTGCCAAATTTCTAAAGCTTATTTCTCCTGTGAATCTTACCTAAGGCAGAACACACACTATCTTATGTATAAGCTTATTAAAACGATCACTCTATAGATTAGAGAGTAATGGGAAGTGTTAGTACAAATGGCTTTTACTTTTATAGAAAAAGCAGCTGAAATTGCAGTTACAGTAAGAAGCTTTCCTTTTTTCTAAACTACAGTCAGTCATTTCATAGGATGGAGCAGTTATATTTTTTCCCTAGTATTTCAGCATCTGTTGAACAAGAGTCTGTACAGAACATGAGAGCACCACAGTCTGTAGACGCTATGCAAGACATGCTTCTGCCTAGAAGAATTTTCTCATCACATACTTTCTTCCTTCCTCGCAAGGAAGGGGAAAAATGTTTTCGGGGAGATATTAACACAGATGCAGTTTTTAATTTGACGACCAGGTAATACAGGCTAGCTTTAAGAGGAGTGTATGTATATTATTTCATTTAACTCCTGACTACTTCTGGCTAAACTATGCATGGAGCATGAGCTTCTGTTTCCTTCTGTGCTTTTCCATTTTGCTTCCCCTGCATCTGTGACAGTACTGTGCTATTGAAGTCAGTGTCATATGCTGGGAGTTAATCTAAAAACTGCTACTGACAGTTATTTCAGTGAAGCGGTCAAGTAGCACCAAAAAAAATAATGCCTGTGTGAAGTTTCTGGTCAGAGTTTTTTTCAGTTAAGGGGTTAGATCCTATTCAGAAGTTGAGAACCCTAATTTTGCACTCCTGTCTTTCTTAAACTCTATGTTCAGCTGACCTTGGACATTAGCAAAGATAAGAATCTTACTTCATAAAATTTTAAATAAAATGAAGGAAAGATAGCAATAGTCTTAAAGAAATTCTTGTGCTTTTGAAGTAGGTAGGCAAGATTTGAGGAAGCTGTAATGTTGGAAACCTTTTTTATATGAATACAGCCACAAAAATCACTGTTTTGTTTCAATATGGTATTTAGTGTAATCTGGTGACAAGAATTCCCAACCATACCTCAGAAGCTTATATTCTCTTCCCAACTGCCACCAGCTTGTACTGTGAACATGAATGTGTTGTTTCTGTCAAAACAGTGATTTTTGTGGCTATATTAATATAAAAAATTGTTTCCAACGTTACAGCTTCGTCAAATCTTGCCCACCTGCTTCAAAAGCACAAGAATTTCTTTAAGACTATTGCTTCTCTGTTTCTATTCCTGCTCTGTTTTGTCAACTTGTAATGCATGTTTTTTTGGGGGCAGGGTCTGTATCTCCTGTTTGTACAAATATTCATCCTGCCACAGTGGCTGTATTGAAAATGGGTCTGTATTTCTTGTATGGCAGTTGTCTTTAAACAATATTTTGTTTAACTTGTTGCTGAACACAGACACGTTCAAGTACGCAAGTAGTCTTTGTGAATGTGTTAACTTAGAGTGCTCAATGTTTTCTCAGGTTCCAGTAGCCAGAGCCAGCATCCTCTGGCTCATCGGCGAGTACTGTGAACGAGTTCCAAAGATCGCACCTGATGTTTTGAGAAAGACAGCCAAGAGCTTCACTAACGAAGACGACCTTGTAAAGTTGCAGATCTTAAATTTGGGTGCAAAACTCTATTTAACAAACTCAAAGCAGGTAAGCCTACATTCGGAAAAATCATGGTAGGTTTTATACAGTCTGTATAGATCAGTGATGATTTCTTTTATGTAAGTAACCAAACCTAGTCTGTGTTATTCTACAAAGAAAAGCTGAGCATCAGTTTTCAATAAATTCAGCAAACTAAATCTAACCATTGACTAACCATTGAGTATGTGTTGGATTGTAAATATGAATGTAGTGTTGAGATCACTCTTTTGCCTCTTGTTTTGTGGCAATTGTGGATTTTTTAATTGCCATAAGTAGGAATTTGTAAATTGTATTACTAATATCCGATAGATTTTCCAGATGTGATTTTCAAGGGAGTACTGTCAATTTTGTTCATTTTTTGTTCAGTATGTCTAAAAGGAGATGCCAGCAAAAGACCTTTTTATGTCTTTCCATTAGTGCTCATCTTTAAGACAGTAACTGCTTTCCCTTTTTCTGTATTTCTTACTATTTCAGTTTACCTTTTGGAGAAGGTGGGGTTTGATCATCTCTAGTAAAAGAGATAATCTAAAAATATCAGATAGTACAAAAAGATGAACTTAGATCTCCAGGCAGCTGAAAACAATAGCTATGAGAGGTGCCAGCTGCCTCATTCTTCTCAATGACGTCACTGTGAACTTCATCACTTTCTATCTATGGAGTGTAGCATCTCAACACTAATTTTTCACTGTAATTCCAATTATTACTGTAAAAGGTTGTAAAATCAAAGACTTTTTTTTTTCCCCCAAATGTAGAAGAAATATATTATCTGAGATGTATACACTTTCCTGGGCTGCTAGACCTCTTTGTTTTACAACAGCTTGGACAGCCCAGGATCTTGTACCTCTGCATCCTTATTCCCAGAAGTAACTCTCCTTTACTTACTTAGTATTAAAACATTTCTTTCTGGAAAGACTTCAGTTCCTAAAAAGTCCAGGCATTTTTGAGTCTAGTTTTTCAAACTGGAAGGCAAATCTTGTGCACTTGATTGCTCAGTTGTCACTGTCCATCTCTCCTCATCTCCATGTTTTCTCCCTCCATATTTTATTCCACCACATAATAGTTTTTTGAATCTTGTACCAGTTTCATCCAAAGTCAATGGAGGTGTGAAAATCTCAAAGATACAATGTCGCTTAATTGAAAAGTGGTGGTAGGATACCCAAGAGAGAATCAACACCAACCAAACAGATGAAAATAGCTCTTTCCTTAGATGAGGGAAAGGCAAGTAAAACTCATCTGTTAAGTCTTGTTTGGAAAAAACCCACAAAATTCTGGGGGAAATAAGACTGTTATTTTTTCCCTTTCTGTAAATATATTATTTTATTTGCTGATAATTTCCTTGGGCATATGTTCAAACACTTAATTCTCAGGAATGCTTTTTAAGATTCAGGATTTTTTGTAGGAATTTCCAATATCCTTTAAATCTTGTGGTCACTCCATGAATTTCCAAAGGCTGTTTATAATTTAAGGAAGAGTTTCACGTTCAATGAAGTATGTATGAAGTTGTAATAAGAGCAGGCTTTCCTCTGGTTGTCTATGTTGTTTGGTAAACTTGCTTCTTTTTTCTTCACTTAAGAATTAAAGAATCCATATGAATATGCTAAATAAGTGCCTAAATCGAGCTCATAGAAGAGAAAGTGTTATGCAGAAAATATGTAATCTAATTGCCTTAGCTGTTTGTTGCATATAGCAGGAAGAATAATGGGATTTTGATGGATTTCTGTTGTGTAACATAGTAGGAGACCCACCAGAAAAAGTCCTGAGTAGTCCTAGTATGTAAATAAATGCCAGAAGTGGTTTAGCACAATAGCCTTGTCTTATGTATCTAAAGAATCAAGTTTCTGCAAGCTAATGATATCAAAGAGTGGATAGAAAGCTGTTTCCCATTGTAGAGTCTCCTCTATTGTTGATACTTGTATTATAGAATTTTTCAAGTGAGGAATTACCAAAGGATTAATTGCAGCTAACGTAGGATAGGCATTCAATTCTTAAACAGAGCTATTGCTGAAGGATGACTTGAGGTATACTTTTCGTATTAGCCAAAGCAAAATGTGCAAAAAATAATAGTAGTTTCTAACAGTGTGGGGATAAAATAAATTGTATTACACCTGTATAATGAGCATGTCCAGATAACAGGTGATGTTGACATATGGTAGTAAATGTATTATATCATATATCAGAATACTATGTCTTACCATTCTGTGAAGCAGTCATGGTGTGCAGATTCTGTCACATTTCACCAAATGAACATGCATACTCAAGTAATTTTCAGCTTCTTGTGGATATTCCTTTGTTGGAAAAACTGATGTGCATTCATTAGTTTATTCTTTGGTTTTAATTAAAATTAATTGTTTCTATTAGCTACGTCCATGTGGAAAAGCTTTGCTACTTGTTTAGTTGCATTGCTGTAAGACAGGAAAAAAAAAATAATGTTTTCTTGCTATTTTCATTAAAACTTTTTATACTGTATTTGATACTTGCAAGGAGACTTCTTGCAGATGTGGAGCATTCTTCCATATAAATTTGTTATGTGTTTATCTGTGTTGGATGGAAAAGATATTTTAAGGGAGAGGAAAGGGAAGAGGAAGAGGGAAAGGATCATGGAGAAAATGATCCCGTTAAAGAAAATGCAGGCTTTCAGGATCAAGTCTTTATCTAATTCCATCAGGGCTCACTGAAAAACTGCCCACCGTGATAGCAAGACCCTCAACTTTTCCCATCCCATCACAAGCAAAGACCACTGTGTTTTATGATCCATTCTATTGAGATTTCTGCCGTGACAGCAAGCAGTCTTGTTTTGTTTTACAGAGGAGATGTGATGGCAAAAGCTGCAGGAGATATCCCTCATTTAGTTTAATTCATGCTACCTGGGAACCCTCCCTTCCAATTCCACTTAGACTGAACAGCATAAGTCCTGCTTCAGTGCAGATTACGTATGTTATATCTGATGCAGTTGTTTAAAATTTTATACCCTGATACAGAAATAGCTGCCAATAAGCTGTGAAATACATATGGGAAAGTTTTACCTTTCCCAGAGCTAAGACAGTACCTTGGGGGAAAAAAATACCTTTTCACAGAACCATCTTTGGGTATCAGTGAGAAAAAAAGAAACAAAAAATGTTTCATTTAAAGGTTTGGGGTTTTTTTTTTGCAATGCTTTTACTATTATTCTAATATAATATAACAAATTACTTTAAATCTTTGGTACCATAGAGTATTTTGTGAAATGCTTGCATGAATTGCATTGTATGCGGTTAAAATTAAAACCATTTCTTGTTTACTGTGTATTTCACTTACAGGAGTTAATCAGTATTCTGATAAAGTATTTTTACATCTCTAAAAAAACTTTAACTTGCATCCTCAAGGTGGAAATTATTGAACTGAACTTTTCTTAGCAAATAGCACATAACAAAATTGACTGATTTTTTAAAACATATTTTTCCGCTCATGTAATTGAAACTGTTATTGTTATAACAATAGTATGAGAAACAAGATATATATGGAAGGTTGTTTCTTTGTATAAAGAAAATAAATCCTCCTTGACAATACATTTTTAACCATATGTTATTTATCCATTCTGAGTTGAAATACTAAAAATTTACTTCCTTATGATGGCATATTATTTTTACTCTTTTCCCAGTTTGCTTGTATATAAAGAAAGTTGCATACTTCTTTCAAATATATCTGATGTATGCAAGTCTGTTCAGCACTGTTGTTCTGAGTTACTCTACATTATTTCTACGATACTGGGAAAGTCTCCCTGATTTTTTTATATTCTTTTTTTAGTTTTAAAAATTTAACTGAATTATTAACATTATTTAATACATGTTAATATTCTCAGACATCAAATTAGGAAGTCCTGTTATGCTGTGAAAAGCTATGATAATATAAGTTGCTCTCTTACATAAATAAATAAATGACTGATATTACTGGAGGCTTTAAGCTTCGAGAAAAAATGGAAGAAGTCTTTTATCCTGGTTTTTAGAGGGCATCAGCAGCTTGCTTTTATGAAAAAGTAACAGCTAAATGCACTGCAAATAATTTGCAGTAATCCAGTTCAGTGATTCATGTGTCTGCTTTAATGGGTCATAATTCAGGATAAAGTAACTGAGTGCAGTCAGAGTGCAGACACTGCTTATGCCAGGGACAGTATCTCTTCATAAAACACACCTCAGCAGAAGCAGTTTGCCAGCCCCCTAATACCCTGTGATGTTTTGATGTCCTGCATATTTTTCCGATTAAGTTTTGAGTGCCATGTTTTTAGTTGTATTTCCACATTCATTATCCTCACGTAGACCCTTCAGCGGGTTTGCCATATATGATTATTTTTTTAATGATGCCTTTCTTTCCACTTCAGCAGTTTAATAATCTAGCACATGGCTGCTTCTCAGTACTCAGCATTCACCTCCCCAATACAGAAGAGGACATGTGCTTTGGCTGCAGAATTCCATTTGCAGCTTTAGAAATGCATATTCCCTGTGGAACAACATTTGTTTGACATAACCATTCATTTTTATTACCTCTTTAAATATGTTTATCCAGAGTTATCAATAATCATAAATAACTTGTATTCTGTTCTTGTCCTGTTTTTTTCCACAGACAAAATTGCTTACCCAGTACGTATTAAATCTCGGAAAGTATGATCAAAGCTACGACATCAGAGACCGTACAAGATTTATTAGGCAGCTTATTGTTCCGAATGAGAAGAGTGGAGCTTTAAACAAATATGCCAAAAAAATATTTCTGGCACAGAAACCTGCCCCATTGCTTGAGTCCCCTTTTAAAGGTATAACTGCCAAAATAATTTGGTAAATGTTAATTGTGTAAAGGAATGTGGCAGCCTATTGTATTTCAAATATGCTCACAAATCGTGTCACTTAGCAAATACAAATGATTAATATGCAAGGGTACTTGCTCTGCTTACTTGCTTTTCAGCCAGCAAGATTTGCATCGTTGAAACACAGTGCATTTCTCTGATGACAAACCCTGACAAACTGATCCATTTCTATTCATGTGAATTTTAAATTTGATTTAAATAACAGAAGGTGTGTCTTTTCAGGAAAACTATTCTTCAGTTTGGGAAAATAGCTCTAGTCTTTTATGTGGATTTTAATAGAAGATTGTTAATGTGACTATTGCAAATGTTTTATGAATTTGAAATAAGGTGAATCTCAATAGATCAGGTTTTTGTGATTTTTCTCCAAAGTAATTATTTTCTCTGTGTGTTTTCCCTGTCTTTTTAGAAGGAAGAACCATTGTCTGTATTCTCATATTAAAAGGTTATCAGGTTATCTTAATTAAAAATGCTCTCTTATTGTGATGATTTGCCATTTTAATTTTCATACTTACTTATTCCCAGTTTTGAAGCTCTAAAAGAAGCTCCATTTTGAAGAAAAACTATTAAAATTCTGGATGTGTTTGTGCCAAGACATGTATATGGATTGTTTAACTGTGCTGTCATTCTTAATATTCACAGTAAAGTAATTTTTAGAGAAGCTACATTTCAGAGCAACACCTCTAAACACACTGACTGATTAGCTTTTTTATTGACCATTATGGGGGAGATTATTGTAATCTATGGACTGAAATCAGTTTTTTGACCTATGAAGAGCTTTGTAGTTTATATTTATTCCATGACATTTCAGGTAATATAATGGCAATTACCTTTAGCCCTGATTAAGATTGCTCTTTGTGGTAGAGCTCATGGTGTTTGTGTATTTCTCCCCTCCCCCCACTTTTTTTTTAATAGATCGGGATCATTTCCAGCTTGGCACCTTGTCTCACACACTGAACAGCCGAGCCACCGGCTACCTGGAGCTGTCCGACTGGCCAGAGGTGGCGCCTGACACCTCTGTGCGAAATGTCGACATCGCCGAGTCGGTACGTCACCATCATTAAAAGTAACTTCGCTGAAGGCACTTGTCAATGTAGAATATTAGCCTAAAATACAAGTATTTAATTGTATCTGTATGCTGTACTGGAAAACGTTGATGCATGTGAACATCCATGTTGCTTATTTTAGCTTGGAAGTGAAACATTTGGAAACCTGCATGATGCTTACTCTTCTGTTTTCAGTGAGAGAAGTGGATCAGCTGTAGGCCACCTCTGCTTCATTTGTGGATTAAATGGGCTTTTTTCCCCTCCATCTCACTTTTGATTTCATACTTCTTATATTCACTGTGCTGCAGTATGTTAATTGCTGTTGATGATGGGTGTAGCTGGACTACCAAAGTAGGGGTTGAGCGAAGGTTTGTTTCTGTACAAATCCAAGTCTAAGCAGAATAAAATAGATAATATAAATAAAAGGAAGTGGCAGGGGAAAAACTATGTATGTTTCAATGTGTAAAGTTTGGAAGGGACTGGAGTTTACATTTAAGATCATCTGGAGAGCATTGGCAAAGTTTATATTAGGAAAATGCATCTATTAGTGCACTAGTCATTTGTTGATGTTACAGGGCTAGTCTACTACCAATAGCTTTTTTTCTACTGGACTGTAAACTCTGAGGCAAAGTCATGTTCTGATACCAGCATTGTGATTTATGCATCAGGTACCAGAGTCCTACTAAATATTAGCCAAAGCTATTGAACAGGAACAGAAATATACATGTGTTAAAATACAGTGTACTGGTTGTGCTCCTGGAGGTATCTTGTTGTAACAGATATATCCAGAAAAACACATGGTCCTTGTCATGAGCCAACATCTACAGCATATTGTGTGTGAACTAATTTGCATATAAGACACTAGGCATAGAATGAGTAGAGAAAATTCTAAAAAACAGCTATAACTTGCAGAAGCCAGTGAACAGCAATGTGGTAGAACAAGCGTTTCTCCTCAGTACTTTAATATTGCTTGTCTGCCTTAGGTGCATTTCAGGAAATGAGGTATTCATGTGTAAACTTTTGAAAGCTTTTATGAAGAGAATCTGAAGGCAATCAGCTCAAATAGGGGATTATAAATGATAGAGTTAGCTTGAAAGAATGTGTGGAGGCACCTTTGTCCATAAAACCAAAAACTATTGCAGGAAATTGATCAAATGGAGTAACGTCTATCTACAATGTAGTAGAAAACATCTCCTTCCAACCATTTAAACCTCAAAACAAACATGAAAATCCTTACCCTGTGGTTTTTTGCAAGTGTTTTTGTTGGAGAGTGTCTCATTGTCATTAATTTTGTGGTTCCTCTAATACTACGTGTGCCTACACAATGTATGTGAGCAAAGCTGAGTTGTTAAGCTGCAATTCACAATTAAATTGTAATTTATATCCAAGATAATACTGGCTTTTAAAAGTACCAGTTGCTGGGTGGAGCATTACAAAGCTTTAGGAGCTTTTGGTGTTTAAGAGAAAGCCAGTGTGTCTGTAGAGCTGTACACTACTGCAGGTCACTGTTAGAGCTCTTTCAAAAGTTAGTCTTAGAACAGATCAGGGCAGTCACTGAAGCAGACCTGTATCACTCTGTTGATACAGCTGTCTGCCTATTTGTTTTTTTTTCCTGGCCTGAATTTTTCTTCTGCTTCTTTAGTAGGATAGGGGGATATGGAAAGAAAAAAAATCTGGCCTAAGTCTTGCCACGTACTGGTGTTCTCTTGGTGGTAAGAATTACTATTATTTGGAGAATTGCAAAGGAAGCCTCTGTGGCTGCTGGAGCTTCTGCTATATTCTGGATCCTCGTCTGTTTTTGCCTTAAAACTTAGGATGATACAGGTGGTGACTAGTCCTTCAATCTAGTCATAGGCTAAAGTCAGTTGGATGTAGAGATAAAACTCTCAGACTTCAGGTTCTTTTGGAATAGAAATTTATTTGTGGTTGCTGATGCTTTTAATCTGCCTTAGTAAATCTTTTTTCTAGACTCTCTAACAGATGTATCTCACCTTTTATAGATATGTACAAAACTTTAGGTCCCCTAGTTGTGTTTTGTAAGAGAAATTTAATAGCTTCTCTTTACATGCTTAGAGTATTTATTTAGAAAGTGCTTAATACTACTACTATGAGTGTTCTTCATTGCCGTCTTGTGTGTATACTTTTGTATTGCTGGTTGTAGAAGTAAACGTAAGTTGAAATTTATTTACAGGCAAAGGAATGGACTGGAATTCTAGGTAAGACGAAGAAAGAAAAACCTACGGAAAAGTTCTACTCTGAATCAGAAGAGGAGGAAGATGAGTCTGCCAGTACCAGTGAATCAGGTACGTGTTTGGAAAGCAGCCCGCATCTCCACTACCTAGAGAACTGTATCTTCAGAATTGGCTGCTGCTTAGAGAGAATCAGAAAAAAAAAAATTAAAAGCCAGAGCTGTATATAAAATCAGGAAATCAGGGTGAAAATTTTACATTCACTGTAGCTGTGCAATAACTGCTGATTTTACAGTTATGACTTGTGTGTTTATTGAATGAGTTAGACTTTACTCTGTTTTCCAGGTAAAAAAGCTGGCATGCTATTTTCATGCTACGTTGAGTCTAGTAAGTGTAGTTAGAGTTTGTAACTCCGGTTAAAACTTAAGGCACCTAACTTTTTCAGAGAAGAGTGCCCATATGCTTGGTTGTTGGGCGCTTTAAGTCTTGAATGTTTCTTGGAATTTGTTGTTGATGAAGTACTTTTGATAGCATGTGTTGCTGTGTTGATAAATGACCAAACTTGTTTAATTATGTGGTCTTTCATGGGGTTTATTCAATAAATTGTGTTATTGTATTGCTCTCAAGTTCTTCAGGACATTTTATATTTATTATAATGGGGATGATGATAACTGACAGCTGCCTATCAAGTTCAGTAGGCAAAGGTTCTTTTGACCTGTCTCCCACTTAATGCTGTCTAGGCAGTTCCCCAAGACAGCTGTTTCAGTAGATGTTAATATGGTTCAGATGTAGTGAAGAAGATCGGTGTCCCAGAAATAGACACAGGAAATGTTTAGCATTAGAGACTTAAAAGAATTATTAGCATCTAGTTGAATGGAGGAGAGGCGCCTTAAAATCTGTCTATGGAGCTTCTTCACTCTGATTTCTAAACTGAGGAAATATGCAGAAGTAATGCTTAAGAATTCTATCCCTGAAATTAAGGATCTCTGAAGCAAGAAAAGAATAGTCACTTCAGATATTTGAATATTTGTTAACTGTATGATTAATTAGAGGATGAATAATTTCTTTAAATCAGTGATTCAATCATTGTCAGTATCAGTATTCAAGAACAGATTATCTAATTAAGCAATTGGTTGAAAAGATAATCTTGCAGTTAAGTAAATGGATAGATTAGACAATTTGAGGTCATCTCTGACTCCTGATAGGGTTATGTAGTTTTGAAGAATCCACATGCAATTAATTTATTATTGAGCTTTCTAATTTGATAAAGTATAGTACTGTAGGCTGAAGAGGACAGGTCTTTAACCAACTAGATTTTGTAAACTTTAGGGAAAAGTTATTTTCTTGCCTGCTTTTGACACAGGGTAAATAATTCTAAAACTTGCAATTGGATCTTAAAATACTAAAATGTTTTATTTAAAACAAACTTGGATTCCTAAAATACCAATTATGTAAGATATTTAGAAAAAAAATTGTAAGAGTTGTTTTTATTTCAGAGAGTGAGTCTGGCAGTGAAAGTGAGAAGGAAGATAAGGAGGAAGGCAGCAGTAATGAGAATAGTGGGAGTTCCTCTTCCAGTGAAGAATCAAGTGACAGTGAATCAGACAGCAAAGGAAGTACTGCAAAGAAAGCATCTAGAGCTACTGATGAAAGGTAAGTATACATCTGTATGGTTTTAATTTTTTGTGATACTAGCCGTTAAAGCTCTCTTCTGTAAACAGTCTCTAAGCCTTTAATTAGGCTTTTTTGTAGGTGTATTGGCCAAGGATTGATGTCTTCTGTTTCAGTGTGTGCCAGTAATATTCAGTGTATGAACTGGGTTCATATTTTCATTAATCAGACTACTCTTATGTTTGGAATTAATTCCTGACTTCAGTAAAATCTTGGGTGGCTTTTTGAAAATTGATGTAACCTTGGGAGGCTGAATAAGTGATCAAACAGTTGTGTGAAACACTTAATTACCTTTTGCAGCAATTTTGCTGAGAGCTAAAATTAAGTCCTTCAACACTTTGCCATTATGTAACTAAGACAATTGATTTTTCTAAATAATGTTATATTAAAAAGATTATGATCCAAATATTAGAGGCAAGGACTGTGAAGGGAAACGGTCATAAGGTATTTAAGTGTTAGCGCTTTTTAAGATTGCCCATTATCAACAGCATTATCATGTATTAAAGTACCATTAAAATTTTGAGTAATTGGGGCTAATACCTTGGATTGTATGAATCTGTTTCTTCCACTGCTGTCAGCAAGTGGCCTCTGCAGACATGATCGCCCTTTACTCTGTAGTCTGCTGCCAGCTCACTTGATGAGTTTGCAGCTCAGCTCAGTCGTGGCTGACAGCACTGATTGGGGTGCAGTACGCACTTTGCTCCTTTTATTACAGACAGTAATTAAAGCAGCTCGCCTTGCCACTTCCATAACAAACACAGCATAATGCCCTAATTATGACTTTATTAATTTAAGTCAGGATTTAATGATTTTAAAAGTGATTTATATTGTTTTTCCTGTTCAGAACAAATGAAATCTGTAGGTTAAATTAATACAGGCTTTTCATCATTGCAAACTTAAGAAGCCAGTTTACCAGTAAATTCTTTTCATTAGAATAACATCTGAAATTTTAAGTAGTAAGGTAAACAATGATTACCCATCAAAACTAGCTGATGTACAATAAAGTAACATTTTTAATCATCAAATTTAGTTTTAAAGATAAGCTAAAGATAAATTGTTGAAAAACAACTTACTTCATTTATTTAATGGGTTTATAATAACTTATTTGTTGATGCAACTGCAGCTTCTGTCAATGGTAATGAAGGAAATGTAGATAATTTTGTCAGTACCTGTGTTATACATCATGAAGAAGAAACTTTAAACAGTATACACTAGCGAATATTTATATTTAGCTCATTGATCTCCGACAAGTTTTTAAATGTCATATTGAAACATAGTTTTGATAGTACCTATTTTTTTCACAGTGATTTTAACAATCAGATATGCTACTTAGTCTGTTTTTGTGAAGTGTACTCTTGTTTCATTTTTCGCTTTGCAAGCTTTAGTTTTGCTGCTTTCAGAAAAAAAATACTCCTGACCAAAATCTGGGTGGTTGATTTCAACTTCAGTTACATAGGTAGGCATTATTAGCATGGCTTAAATGTTAGTACTGATTTTTAATAGTTTTGATTAAATTTCATTTAGGCAATTCAGTCCTGTTAATTGGGAGGAAGAAGGCATTGCCCTAACTGTTTTCCTTTCTGTAACATTAGATTTTTCAATCCCATTCTCTGTATTTTTCCCTTCCGCAAATATTGCGATCTCAAACAGTAATGCAGCATAGTAGATTCTTTTCTACTGCTCCTAACACTAACCAAAAGTGTATAACAACTTAATTTGAGTTCAAAGGGACTCTTAATAGTTGAGTAGTATGGATTTGTTTAATTATTGTTGACCTTTTTACCCTTCAAGCACTTTAATAACCAGTTTATTGTCAAGGAGGAAGCTGAATCAGGTGCTGTATGATTTGGAAGTATAAACTGGTTGCCTGCAGAGCCAAGAACAGAAGATTTTTTCTATATGCAATACTTATCTGCTCCATGATGACTATTAGAAAACAATTTTCATTTCCTGTGAGACAAAAGGGTAATCTATTTATTGGTAGTTATAGTATTATTAGAAGTGAACAAGGCAGATTTTAATAATTTTCAGTAGCTGTTAGCCCAGAGTAACGTAATCCAGCATTGCCAGGGTGAACAGAACTTTACTGTGTGAAGCATAGTGTCTCTGGAGTCCATTGGCTGTTAGGCACTCAGTATGACCAAAGGTGTCGTATAATGTAATAGCTCTTCTGTATAAACTCTTTAATGAGTTGAAATATTTGTAGATGTTATAGGTCTTATTTCTAGGTGGTTTGATTTAGAAGACTTAACGAAGGAATAAATTTAATGCATTGATTTTTTTTTAAAGTAGTATTATTTTGCAAAAACACAAAACCATAGAATCATAGAATAGTTAGAGTTGGAACGATCCTTTAAAGGTCATCTACTTCAACCCCCCTACAAGAAGCAGGGACATCTTCGACTAGATCAGGTTGCTCAGAGCCCCGTCCAGCCTGGCCTTGAATGGTTCCAGGAATGGGGCATCCACCACCTCTTTGGGCAACCTGTTACAGTGTTCTGCCACCCTCATTGTAAAAATTTTTTTCCTAATATCTAATCTGAATCTACCCCCCTCTATTTTAAAACCTTTACACCTCATCCTATTGCAACAGGCTCTACTGAAGAGTTTCTCCTCGTCTTTCCTGTAGGCCCCCTTTAGGTACTGCAAGGCCGCTGTAAGGTCTTCCCAGAGCCTTCTCTTCTCCAGGCTGAACAGCCCCAACTCTCTCAGCCTATCCTCACAGGAGAGGTGCTCCACCCCTCTGATCATCTTTGTGGCCCTCCTCTGGAGACCCTGTCCAACTGATCCATGTCCTTCTTATGTTGGGGGCTCCAGAGCTGGGCACAGTACTCCAGGTGGGGTCTCACCAGAGCAGAGGGGCAGAATCACCTCCCTTGACCTGCTGGCCACTCTTCTTTGGATGCAGACCAGGATGTGGTTGGCCTTCTGGGCCGCAAGTGCACATTGTCAGCTCATGTTGAGCTTTTCATCCACTAGCACACCCAAGTCCTTCTCCTCAGGGCTGCTCTCAATCCATTCTCTGCACAGCCTGTATTTGTGTCTGGGATTGCCCCGACCCACATGCAGGACCTTGCAGTTGGCCTTTTTGAACTTCATGAGGTTTGCACGGGCCCACCTCTCCTGCCTGTCAAGGTCCCTCTGGATGGCATCCCTCCCCGATATCTTACAACCTATCAAGACGCTGTTAACCATAGGTGAAGCAATCTGAAAATTTCTTTATATGATAGGGTATCTGCACGTCTTTCTGAAATGTCACAAGCTTGATGCATGCAAATAATATTTTTTATATTTAATATGTTCACATTTTTCTTTGGCTGTTTTTCTGGTTTAGTTTATATGTGATGATTCATTGTGTAGTGTGATAGAATAATTTTGTGCACTCTTAAATAAGCTACTACTTCTGCCATCTTAGCTGAGTTTTTTATTATGAAGAAATACTGACTTATAACTAATTTAATAAAACTTTGAAATGTTAATGTAGGATATTACCTAAGCAGATTCCTTTGGTGGTTTTGTGTGTCTCCTAAGATTTTTTTTTTCCATATGTAGTGATTCAGATGACATTAAAAAGAAAGCAAAGGGGATCTCCAAAAAGAGAAGCACGTCCGGTTCATCTGATACAGAGTCCACTTCATCAGAAGAAAGTTCTTCAGACTCCAAGTCAGAATCAGACTCTGAAAGTGACTCTGAGTCTGGAAAATCCAGAAGTGCTACCTGTAGTAAGGTAAAATATGTATTTTTAAAAACCTCTATGAAATATGGAAAGATGCATCCGCCCATCTATATGTGTTTCTTTCTGTGGGAATGGACATGGGTAGTGGTTTTATGGATATCTAAAAACCCATAATTTCTGAAAAAAAATTTTGACCTTTCATAGAAAGACCAATGGCAAAGTAGTTTAAGCATGTAAGAATATTTTGTAACAAAAGGCACATTTCTTTCTTAGTTATGTTACATTTTTCCTCCAGATAGTTGAAGAATAATAGAACCTAACTATTTTTTTAGAGTACGGTTGAACTAGTGAAAGCATAGTACATGGGTAGATCGCAAAAACAATATCCTGATTTGGGATGATTGGGATGATTATGATTATGATTATGATTTTAAAGTATAACTGCTACAGGACCTGGGTCTGACAGGAAACAAAACCAAAAAACAAATGTTAGTGCATTGTTTCTTAAGAGTTTGCAGACATTCTAGTAGAATCACTAGCTTTGTTTTAAAATCTCCTGTTGAGAAAAATTTCCTGTTGAAAATTGAGAATAGTGCAGTTAATGCATCTATACTTTAGGTGTATACATAGATTAGTAGAACTAATACTCTTAATGAGTGATCAACTTTTACTACTCTCTGTGTTTGATGGGAATAAAGCTTTTAAAGGGTTCCATTACTTCAAATTCTATTAGTTTTCTTACAGCATTTATGAAGTTGCAAACCTTCAAATATGTCTTTTTTAAATTGGAATCAGAAAGTATGAAGATGCAGAAGTGTGCCATTCATGTGTCAGTTGAGTTTTAATTGCTTGCCTTAGTGAAGAAAAAGAGGTTAAAAGTAGTTCATTATTCTCAAGCTAGCATTACAGATCTAAAGCTAATAGCATGAATTGGTTTCTATGTCTCTACCTACCTTTCATTTAAAAAATAAATAAATGAAGAACTTCATGCTAATTCTGTTAGGTGGAAGAGCAGAAGAATTTCTGAAACTTATTTTTCTGTTATCAATTATTTCCTGTGCATTTCTTTCTATATATTTTATAAAAGATGTGAAGAGTAGAATTGTAACTCAGAAGTTTCTATTTTAATAGTAATATTTGGTTTTGAAAATTAAGTGATTCTCTGATGCATTTTAAATTAAGCCAAGACATTTTAGTCAGGACTCCTGTACAGAATGCTGAATATTTAAAACAGATGTCATTTGTTGTGTTTGATGCAATTGTAGAAGCTAGTGGACAAGTGTGTTTTGAGCAGTTAAGAAGGAAGGCTGTAACTTTATTCAGGTGTTTTGGTGTGCATTTCCTTTAACTGAGGAGGTAAGGCTCTCTGTTTCTCTAAATCTTAAACTTATATTGTACATGGTCTTTGTTTTGTAAATTTATAGGTCTGCCTAGGAACTCTGAGTTGTAACCTTAACTTTTAGTCTGTTCCCTTCTTCTACCAAGTAGAACAAAAGATGGAGGGAGACTAGCGTTTGAGAAATGGATGTGTGTTTCCTTGGTTTGATCATTGTTTCCTTCCCAAATACAACACTGGGTAACGCACCTATGTCAAAGTTTTTTCTAGCAGAAACGCCAAACTGGATCTTGCCAAAAAATGGTGCACAATATATATATAACCTGAATCGTTTCAGAATAAACTCCTTTTACGCTGGATGGGACATGAATTAGTTCTAACAGTTTGCAGCTTCTTATATTAGCATAGTATTTTTTCACCAGAAAGTAATACGTACTCTGACTTGTTTAGTTGTGAGCAGCCACTGCAAAATCATTTTCGAACAGCAATGTCTTCTCTCTGCTGCATTTGTTCATTTTTCTCAGGGTATCGGCACCATTGTTCATTGTTTCTTTCACTACAGTTGTCTAAACTGTTCTGATTCTTTCACAGGAAATGTGAGGACTACTAGCATAAAGAAGCTTTTTGTATTTTAAAACAGCAGTTGAGAACGTGTGAAGTCAAATATACTGAATAATATGAGAGCTGGAATGTCCAAAAACCTTGGGATTGTTTTGTGGAAGTGAATGGAAAAGCCCTTGGATTTTAAGAGAAGAGAAAGAACATTGCAGTAGTCCTGAAGTCTTAATTGATTAAGAAGCACCTAAAAAGAAATGTGCTAGGAACAAAAAGTATTTATAAGCAATTGACAGAAGACTTGATCAGAGTCAAAGGGTAGAAGTGAAAAATAGCAAAGCTTTTAAACATCACAAAAATATTAAAGCAAATAACAATGGGCTTATATGCACAGCAGCAAAAGAAGCAAGGAGATTATTGAGAAGAAAAGCTAGCATAGAGCTCACTATACAAAAGTTAAATGTCTATGTTCCTTAAATTCTTTTTCACTAAGAAACAAGCATGTGTAATGTAAGGGCAACAAACTATGTCTGATGGACTGTAAACAGCAGTGGTCATATATAAAGGGGGCAAGGAGAAAGCTAACACTCTTGAACACAGAGGACTGTTTCAGTGTACTACATTAATCTCTAGGACCATGAAATTAGTTTCCATTTAAGCCACATTGGTTGCCTGCATTTATACTTGAAGTGTTTCTGATACTTGGTTTTATTCAGAAGCGTAATTGAATGAGAGGTTAGGGGGGAGAATCATAGATATTTTGTGTCAAGGGTGACTTTTGTGCTAACTAGCTTAATAGATTTTTTTTTGAGAGAGACCTGTTTTGAGGCCTGTGATGACAGGTGGAGCTAACAGATGATAACCTAGGTAAGCCCTTCCAAGCTGGGAAGAAAAGCAATTGATAACAAACTTTAAAGAATATTATAGATAAACTTGTATAGAGCCCTTGTGTCGAGTTACATTTTACAAGAACCACCCATGCTTATTTTATTTCCAGGAAAATGTTGGAATTTTTCTCCTTCCTAGCTGACCACCCAGGATGCAAACTATTTCAGCCAGGCTCTCAGAAATGCATGTTTATATTCTGATAGATTTTTGTTGGAAAAGCCATTGCTTATATTATTCTGCTACAGGATATTCTTAATTTGGTCAGTGTATATGGGAAGATGACTCATTAGGATTTCCTTCCCTTTTAAATGAAACTGAAAAGATTTTCCCAAATACATATGGATAAGAGGAGTAGTTAACAGGCTCTATTATAGTTTCTCAGTTTGCTACACTTCATGGACTATGTTACATAGCTGATATTTTGAGTGATACTTACCATTCTATATGTTTTGTTTGGTACCATTACTGTGTTCAGCAGAATTTTTGTAATCAAAAACGTTTGATTACACTCACGAGGGAGCTTAATTTGTGCATTCATCCATGCATTTACTAGCATTAAAATAGGTTACAAAAACTTCAGATTATTTTTCCTGGATGTGTTATCAATGTTTTCATATTTTTTCTCATGAAGAATAATTTTGAAGAACTGTTGTGCTCACTGTAATTGAGCTGCAGTGAATAGGAGTGTCACTCTTATGTACAGCAGTGTTTTATATAATTTTGAAATATGGATAGTTTGAGGTGTTCAGATACATATTATACTGTAAGCATAAATACTGTAGAGCTAAAATGCAGATTTGAGGGTGATGCATGTGTAAGTAGGTATCTCTACAGTGGGATTTTAAAATCAGCTACTGTTGACCTCCTTATACAAGTATAATATAGTCACTCAGCTGTTAAAAACCTGATCCACTATTTAAAAAATATACAAAAACAAATTGTCTATCTTTCTGCCTGATCTCTTTTGAAGTGCTAACAAAATGGAAACAGTGGGTGATCTGTCAATGCATTCGGATTGTCAATGATGGTTTTGTATAAATATTGGGAGGATAAGAAATAAAATTCACACAGCAAAATATGATTTCATCTGCCTTTTCTCTGCAGCTCCATGGCTCATGCTGCGGTGTGAAATTCTCATTTTACACACTTTGCAGGCGGAGCACATGAATTATGCATTGAGCAAGAGAAATCTCCTGCTTCAAGTCCTATATGCATTTACCAGGTTCTATCTCTATTACCAAGATGAATTGCAAATGGAGAAATGTTTGATGGAATATAGCTTTACTTCTTTGTTTAGTATTCTGCTTTTCTCATAGTGAGCTTTCTTGGTAGGAAACTGTTTGCATGATATTGTAGACTTAGTTTTAACAAAAAAGATGAAAAATTGTGTTACAGAGAAATGCCAGACATGTCAAAGCCTTTTTATTGTCTTGATTTGGAATGCAGAGCTTTTTTTGTTCAATAGAAATATCTGTTGGTAGTGTTAGTTGCAGTCATTGGCTATTTATTATTCCTAGAAAGCCAATCAATTTTCTTTTCCTGGAAAAACTAAATGAAAAAATAATCATGTTTGTAATAGGCAAGACCCATGTAAGTAGATTTGTTTGGTGTTTTGTACTGAATTGCACACAATTAATATATATACCCATATATAGAAATACACATGTAAATATGAAAATATTTGCGTGTTTATATGTATTTATAGCATGCATACGCACACATGTAAGTAGCTGAGTATTTACTTAAGCTTGACACAGTTGTCTGAAGTAGAAGATAAAATATGATCATACTTTAACATTAGCTTTATCTTGATTTAGTTGTCTTCTGATTCTACATTTCCCAGATGGTGGAGTTGTTTTTTGCTTTTTTGGTTGTGTGGTTTGTTTTGTTTTGTTTTGTTTTGTTTTTCCCAGTAAATTGATATATTTAAGTACAGTATTGTGATAAAGCATATAGTGGAAGTTTTTCTTACCATGCATTACATTGATGTAATGATTCTGTACTTGTGCCTTATCTTAGGACCATTTTATTCTATTTTGAAGTATAAGAAATAAATTATCTTGAAGGATTCCCCCCCTCCCCATTTTTAAGGGTGAATTATGTAGTAGATTCAAAATAACATCAGTGCAGAAATGCATTTTCTCTTATAAAATTACATATCAAGCTTTGTGATATGTCTTTAGTAACTACTTTAGAATGGCAAAATAAATAGTAGAAAAGACAAACTGAAGCATACTATTGCTGTTATTTGTGACACAGAATGTCCCATCTTAAAATGTCTCCAGTAAACAGATTAACAGTAAGAGAATTTCTTGGTTCTGACTCCTAATTTTTTTAAACATCTTGACCCAGTAATGCTGCCATTGGCAGAACTGAAGCATATTCAGAATTCTCATCCTTTTGCTATAGCCTCTCATGTCAGTGAGCCACTTTTTGTAGACTTTAATTGGCTGCATAATAAAAGGGAATGGTGGAATCGCATCTCTGCTGGAATAATTAGCAAATATAGGACTCTAGCTAAAAATAACCTTTGGACCTTAATCATAGTTGAAGATAGAACTGGATCTTATGGATAAATGGGATAAGGAATGAAAGAGTTCAAAAATGAGGGTTTTTTTAAAAATATATGTGCATTTTGTTTAACTGTATTCTCTTTTAGAATGTTCCAGTATCTGAAGAGTTTGTAGTTTAGCAAAAAAGTTATGATACATAGTTTGAAGTAAAAGTGTTGCAAATAACAGCTAATTCCCTGATTCAGGGCTAAATATTCACCAAATGGTGCTATAAAAAGACTTGGAATTCATTAAAAGAATTGTCATTAAATTGTTTTTCTGACACTTTGTAGACATGAGTGATTCAAGGAGAACCTGTAGCTTATGAAGTATACAATTTATCATTACTTCACAGATTTAAAAAAGAAAAAGAAATTACTTGCCAGTAATCACACTGGAAAAGAAAAAAAAAAAAGAAGTCTGGTAGTTGTGACCAGAATGGAACTCAAGAGAGTGGGTTCTGCAGTGAAGTCCCTCACTAATTCTGGACAAGACATATAAGGAATCGAATAACATTAGCACCATTTTAAAGATATTTTGTAATATTTCTTTTGTCCAGAGGATTTTTGTGTTTCAGATAAATCAGCAATAGTAGAACACTCAAATATCATAGTGATAAGGACCATTGAAGTATATTGATTTAAAAATAATGTTAAAAATAGTGGCTTCCATTCTTACGGACAGAGAAGATTCTTCTCCTCCCAAAATATCTAAAGCACATCTGTAATCATCATGTAAGTTACTACTGCCTATTTGAGCCATGGGTTTATTTGAAGAAAATTGTAAGCAACGTCATTTTGGCTCAGGTCAAGCCTGATAATCATTAACATCAATGGCTTCAAATAGTAAGAGCATTAGCTAGTGTCCTTCATGTTCTTTGGAGGGAACTATGGAATTTCTCCAAAAATTGGAAAAAAATAGACTCTGCATTATTGTTAGATTGTGACCATGAGGCTGAGAGACTAGAAGAAAGGGAATGCACCTTTAGAAAAGAGAGGTAATATTATTCTGTGGTGATAGTTAAAGAAAGTTATTCTAGCTGCTGCATTTCTGGAAGAACTCCAACCTCCTGTAGGAATTTGTATCCTGAGTGCCTGAATAGACTGTGACAGCTTGCAAGAAATGCTCAAGAAACGGAGGCCCAGATGGGCATACAGAGTTTTACTGATTTATTTAGAGCTGTTCATTTATTAGAAAAGGTAAAAGAATAATATATGTATATACATTTGGCTGTCACGTGCTATTGAAGAGGAAGTTAGTAAACTGGAATATTCACAGAAGTGTGACTCCTGGAAAGATTATGTTTAAATTACTTGCAATACCATGGGTAGCGAGTATTCTCTTAAAGTCTAAAAGCAGTTGACAAATTCTCTGAAAGAGCAGCAAAGCCTTCTGTCTGGTGAGTGAACCAGAGAGAGCTGAAGCAGAAGGAGTTTTTCAGCCGATCTGGATGAGGGATGCTTAAAAGCAGATAGGAATAGTGTGATGACAAACTGATGAGCATCCAGCAGGTAACATGTCCAGGTTCTGACTACATTCAAAGATCAAGCGTCTTTACTAAACCACCCTGTTGGGAGTCTATGTTGAGCTGTAACACACTAAATTCTGTCTGAATCATCACTATCTAGACATGTTCTGTAGGTATGACCTTTACTTAAAGTAGTGCCAATCCTTATTATTAGAACTCATTTTAAGGCTTAAAATTATAACTTTTTTTGTGACAGAAATAAACTTTTTGTTATTTGTCCAGCAATTAAATGAAATCTCAGTAGATGATGGGCCAGGATTCTGTACTCCTAGATAAGTGCAAATAACACTACTTTATTATTGAATGGATTTTTTCCTGTTCTTCATTTGGAAACAGAAAAGTTAGTACCCAAGTGTTTTGTCCTAAAAAAAAAAAAAAGCTTTTATCTCTATTTTAATGGTCTCAACAGAAGTATCTGATCTGTCAGCAAAAGTTTTCTTTGAGTAGCAACCATTATTAATATTAAATGAAAACATGGGCTTCAGAGGAGTAAATATAATTCAAATGTGGCGTTTAGATTCAGGTTACCTGTGCAAAGAAATCTTTCTCACTAGGTGATTCTCTGAATGCCAAGCCGTGAAAATTGATACATTTTTCTTTTTACAGCAGAGAAAATACACTTTACTTTGTAAAAGTATTAAATACTTTTCTTTTGCTGATGTAGTAAAAGATGAAATATTCATATATTTTGACAGAAAGAAGAAAAACTGGTACAAGATAGAAAAGCTCCAAATAGACAAGACGTGTTTCTCTTAGATCTAGATGATTGTAAGTATTTTGGTTAAAGCCTCTTTTTTTCCCATGGCATAAATTCAATTCAGTTACTTCAATTAATTTTAAATATCTGAAACATTGATTCTGTTCATTTACTATTCCAACTTCCTGAAAAAAAAATGCTTAGACTATCAACTTATTTTAAGCATAATTATTACAATACATTATTTTGTTTGTTTTAGAACTGAGAAATAGTTTCAAAATTCAGAATATATTGGTATGTAAAAAAATTATTTAGAGAATTTTTGTATATCTGGACTTGTTTTCTGTTAAAGTGGGCTTACTTTCTCAGATGTCAATGGATGTTACTTGTACAACATGTGTGCAACCTGTGAACCAATTGTGGTACTATAACAAGATACTAAAAATCACATTTTTGAAGAACAGATTAAAATGTAATCTTGGAAGGGTAGAGCAGAGCTGGCACTGGTTTTTGGCTATGCTTTGTAGTGCCATTCTTCAAGTTTACTTCTGTAGGTGCAAAACATGTTAGAATTGCATTAATATGTACTTTGTACATAACTTGTAAATGAAATTGTGCTGCATAGTAAGGATCAGACTGAAGAATATAATAGAGGAAAAAATGGGAGAGGAGGACAAAATATTTTTAATGTAAATAACATGGTCTATACATGTATCTGTTTTATTTATATTATAATTGTTTATTTTGAGTATTGGGGCTGTATGTCTGAAAAAAAAAAATCTTCTGCTATTAAGAAGCATATATACAAGGATAAAATAATTTTATCAAGATGTAAAAACCTATTTACAATTAATGAAAATAGCTTATTGTCCTTTCCAGTATTTTATATTTTTTTAAAGTTAAAGTATCAATTGCCTTCTTACTTCTAGTCTGTCCTGTGACGACTCCTGTGGCAGTTCCTACAGCAGCTGTTTTGTCCCCAAGTTTAACAGCAGACCTAGAGGGATTAAGTCTGTCGAGTTCATCAGTTATTGATGTAAGTAGCCTTTAAAAAGTGAAGTGGGTGGGTGTCTTAATTTAAGGATGTCACATGGGTTTGAGGCAATCGTTAAACTGATTTTTTTTTAAAGTACTTTTGCCTATAAAGGTCTTGCATGAAATTCTGTTTTACATGCAAGTCTGTTAGCTTTTTTTGATCTGTAATAATTACATTCTGAAACATGGAGAAAAGTGTGAATATTGCATGTCTGAGAAGGATGCCTTCAAGGATTTCTAACCTTCTGTTTCAGTCTATCTTTTTCTCTACCTCAGGTAAACTTTAATTCACAAATTACGTTTCCAAGCTATACAAATCTTTCAAATCATCTAGTTGCTACACTATAAAAAATAAACTACAAGAAAATTACATACCTGTTAATCCTCAGCCTGTTTGTTTACCATACATACCTCCAATTATGAAATTTTGCTACTTGGAAGTAATTTTTCATGAGTATATGAAGCATAGCCCCTGGGTGCAAATAGAAGGGGTATAGATTTACAATCAGTGGTATATCAGTATGTGTCATGATTCATTCTGTTAGTGTTTCTGCTTTGTAGCACTTTCCATTAGGGAATCTCAAAACTAGGTATAATTAAGGTTAACAAAGTCATGGAGGTAGAGGGCATTCCTTGGCTGGGGGAAACAATAGTGGTTTCTATTATTTTTTGGTTGGTTTTTTTTTAGTCATTTTGTGCGTCCAGTTTAAATTTGCAATTAAACAAAGAATTGCAGCAGTACAACACAGGGTACTTATCCTTGTGAAAGTGGATTGGAGTGACCAGAAAAAATACCAGAGGCACGGGCATTTTTTATCCTAGCCTGGTTTCTTATGATGCTGAAATATAGAACCTATACTGCCACTTTAATAATTACTGTTAAAGTACTTTGTGCTGGCTTTTTGAGCTATACGTTTGCAAAATCAAATACTTCTTACATAAAGAAGATGCATGAATGATTTGAATCAGGAAATAGGAGATGTTAGTTGGTGATTCAGTTTCATGTCTACAGTTTTTAAAATTTGGTGTTGAAATGGTAGACTTGCAAATAATATGTTGGATATTAGCCTTACCTAGGAAAATTGTGAAAGCTGTCATTGCCGTTGATAATGATTGCCAATGTACATGAGGTTCTTTGCTGTATTTTGTGCACCAGAACCCCCCAAAAATTAAACACTAAGGTTAAAAACTCATATTTCAAATTATATCCATATATTGTAAAAAGTATTGGATGCAAGTAGTTAAATAACTTGTCACATGTTGTTCAGCAGCATCAGGTAATTTTATAGAAATTAAAATATAAAAACAGCTTCTAAGACTATAAATGGGAATGTCCCTCTTAAAATGGTGTTTTGAATTTAATCTGTGATGACTAATTCTAAAAATAAGGATAGTTGTCATACTTTAGAAAACTTTTTCTTCCTTCAGTGGGATAGAAAATGAGTATCATTGTAGGGCACATGCCAAACTATCAGTGAGAAATTAATTTATTACTAGGCAATGGAGAGCATGGAGTAAAAATAGATAAGTACAGTATATGACCCTAATATCAAAGAAATGTAGCAGCCACTTATCTTGCAATATGTCAGGCAGTCTATTATTCAAAACATTCAGCACTGTAATTGGATACAGCTTTTAGAAAACTTGTAACTGCAAATTCATAGCTGCTAAACATTACAGAAAGCATAAATACAAGAATGGTTTTACAGTAATGGTATGGGTCTCTTTAAACATACAAACCCAAAATATCCTTGAATAGAAACTACAGTGCACAACCTGATCCTTTGTCCTGCAGCTTATTTGGTTTTATGATTCGTGTTTACATAGAGCACATTTACCCCTCATGTAAACGCACACATGCATATTACAGTTTGTTCCAGGAAAAACAAAATAATGGGTAACTTTCTTCCAACTGGAGGCAAAACATAGTAAATCCCTAATACACGTAGTCCATCTTCAGGTGACTCAACTGAATCAGGTAACTGAGGTCGCCAAAGGCTGCTGTGGGGCTTTTTGGGGTGTGCACACAAGAGAAGTCAGACCAAAGTGTTTGGGGAATCTCTGCATTTGGAGTCAATTGAGTTTCATATGGATACATTTGCAGGCTTGAAAGATACTCAAAGATGCAGTGCCAATGAAAAACAGGAGAGGGAAAAGCAAGCTACGAGCTCTCAGTGTAAAGCGGTTATCTGAAAACACTGGAAATGGGTATTGTCGCCTAAAAGGAGATTTTAAAGCGAGAGAAGAGGGAATTTAAAGCAAAACTCAGGAAAGACACAAGGACAGGGAGGATTATAACCTGTTGCAGGAGACAATATTTTAAGCAGGAATAGTGAGAGGAGGAAGAGGAGAGCTATGGTATCGGAGAGAAACCAAAGAGGGGAGTGATCATCTGTTCCTACCCATCACACTACTGATGAGAAAAAAAAGCCAAACCACCTATTATTTTCTCATTAGGGTTTTAGATAGTAAAAATGTGCAAGCAACAGCTCTGCTAAATGTGTATAGCCCTGAGTATGCTGCATATGATAATTTACTGGTAAAAAATGACACATACCTTCAAAAATAAAAGTAGAGAGAAGAAAATACTGCTTTGGTAGCAACAAATTTGTTGTGATTCAGAACAGTGTTAGTGCAAGGGAGAATTAACAGCTGGATATGAGCTCTGATGGTAGCAGCAGTTGAATGGGGCAAAAAGTGTGTGGAAGTATGGGCTGAGTTGAGTAGGATTTGAGGGGAGAAGATTGTTTGCCCTTCCCCAAATAAGGGGTAATTTGGGGAAAAGGTCAAGGGTGAGTAAGAGAAGTTCATGATAAAAGCATGTAGTAAAAGAGGGGGAAACTCTTGGTTTAGTGAGGAGATATTTGAAAGAGTATTAGATGCAACAATTTAGTGTTGCCATTAATTACTGTGCATATGGAGTTATGGTGTAATTGTAGAAGTGGTACCACTCTATTTACCAAGGTTTTATTCAGCATGCTCAGTGTATTCTCTTGATAGTAGTTATTATGAATGGTACATTTTTATTGTTTCCTACTGCTCAGAGTTCCAAATAAATTTAGGAAGGAAGGAGTAAATAATCTTGTTTTCTGTCTCACATCTTCTGCAGAACTTTTGATGGAGATCCACTTTAAGAGCTTCTTTAGAGTGGTGATGCATAGAGCAGAAATAATAGCTTTTGACAAAAGTCAAGGTCGAGCTGCAAACCCGTCAAACCAGGTGATAAATACATTTAATTTCAAATTGCACACACTTAAGAATTCCTTGAGAAATAGTAAACATGAACTCCCTCAATATTCCACTAGAGATATTTTCAGAGTAGGAGAACACCTTAAATGATATTTTAATTTCTAAGTTGTTGAAGTATTCTTTAGAGGGGAGAGCTTTCCTATAACTTAGGTTGCTTTGTCTGTTTAGGCTGTTTCTGATTCCACTATAGCAAGCGTTAAGACTGACTCTGAAGTGTATTATTTTCCGATGTGAAGGATCTCTTCTTAGAAGTACTGGGAACACAAGGATTCCAATAATGGATTATATCATGACTGTAGTCTGGTATGCAGTTTACAGGAAAGGATAGCATGAGGTGCTTAAGAATTTGCAAAATCCTACAGTAGAGAAATGAATAGTACCTCTTCCAAATACTTACTGACATGCACTCAACTTTATGAGTTTTAATTTTTCAGAGCTTTGTTAGCAGTACTTATTCTATAACTACATACATTTATCATTTATATAAACTCTGATCTGAGTTCTTACCTCAGGAGTGGATGTACCAGAGGAAATATTAACTTGTTAATGTCATGGAAGAGATGTAGTGCAATCACTTGTGATACCAGCGGAGTGTGTGCAATGGTTCAATTAGATTCTTCTTACCCTTCTGTCCTGTGTTCTCAGAGAGATTTTTATGAACTACCATTATTTTTTAAATAACTAGTTTTATACTTCTGTGAATACATCCAGTCCTTCTTAGGACGCTTCTAAAATTTTTTAATCAGACAAAAGATCTTTCTTTTAAATTGGTTTTCAATGTTAGCTACATCTCTCTTGTCGGATATTTTTGTGGTTTTGTGTTAGGATAACACAGGCTTATGATATTCTCGATATAATCTTATTAGTTTTTATAATTTATGATTTGACCTCTTGTTTGTCAGCTTCGTATAAGAAATGTGTTATCCTTTTGGTGTCTCATCACAGGGGAGCTTTTTCCTATGCATTAAATGTTTTCATTATACTTCTTCGGAAGTCCACCTTTTTATACAAAGATTGAAATTATGAAGGTTCATTGGGAGGAGGTGGAGGGGGAAGTGTGCCACAAGATATATCCTCACCCTTTGCGTGCTTATAGCTTGTTTGCATTGTTGACCACACTTGCACATTGATTTTGGAGTTCTGCATAGTTTTCTGTCCTGCTTCATTTCTTAAGATGGTGCTTTTTCTGTGTGGAACAGTTTAAAGTTGCTGCGTTGTCTCAGCTTTCCTCCACTCTGCGCTCTACAAGATTTGTAAGTAGCATAAGGCTTAACTGAAACCACTTTTTACAAAATGTGTTAGTAGAGCTCCGGGGAAAGTTTGTGCCTATGAAGCAAGTGAAAATGCATAGTCTTAAAATTAAGAGTTAAAAAACCACTTTCTCTTAGTGCTGTCCAAAAGTCAGCTGTGCAACTGATTAGGTGTGACTGATGCTTGTGGGAAGACAGCGTGGTCCAGTGGATACAGAACTGGGTGTTACATATGGAAAATGAGTTCTATTTTTGGCTTACTACTTGCTATGTGATCTGGAGGGACTAACTTAATCTTTTAGTTTTCCATCTGAAAAATGAGGATAATGATGCTTACTCACCTTGGGAAAGCACTTGGAGATCTACAAATGAATATAGCTACTCATCAGCAGTTATTAACTATTGGCAAGACAGAAGAAGGAATGAAACAAAGGCCTCCTGAATACTTAATTTTATTTTTCTGTGTTTATACAAATTTGCTATATAAAAGGGTGTTCTTAAATGGGTACACAGTATATGTGTTACATCAAATATTTGACAGTTAGAATGTCCTTTCAGAAATGGCTTTGACATACTTTTAAAAATGATAGCTTTAAAAAAAAACCCTACTGTGACACTATTTTTGAAGTGTCATTTCACCTTTATTCTTTAATTAGAAATCCATTTATCAATATTTGTGATGTTTATTAGTGTTCAAGCCTTAAAAATACCCATCTTGTGTTTATTAAATACATTAATGCTTACAAGCTCTACACTTAAGAATAAAGAACTTTCAACTTCTTTTCTTTTAAATAAATTAGATAATTTAATTTGAAAGTTCAATATGATCTTTCTTCTGAGTCAGAAACAAGTTTCTCATACAAGACATTAGCCCGAAAAATAGTATGCCCAGTCTGAGAGGTATATTATATTATTACCATGCATAATCTCATTGATTTATTTAATTACTGTGTGTTTTAGTACTACATATTCTTCAGATCAGGTATTTTATTTATGCTTTTATATATAATGTATACGTTATATAAATTATATATATATGTTATACAATATATACAATGTATAATTATATAAATATAATGTATCATTAGAGAGCAACTTGTGTATTAATTAAATTGTATTCTTAGTAACCAGGTATTTGATTAACAGTAATACTCCTGATTCAGTGCTATTTTGCTGTTTTGTTATCTTGGAGTAAAAAAGATTAAACTAATATTCAAATATTGTATTTAAAAATAGAAGTGCTAGAATTGCGAAGTAAAGTGCAATTGCAATATTAAAATCCGATTTATAAAATAGAAATTAAACTACAGAAGGGTTATTGCGAGAAAGAAGCTCCTTTAGAGAAGTTACTGTGAGAAGACCCTTGATCTTTTTTTGCCTTCTGTTGAAAGTCAGTACTGTCCTTAAAACTAATCTAACTTTTTTGAGAATTAATTGCTTAGATCTATGAGAGAATTTAAAGTAATGCTCTTTTTTTTTCTTTCTGGCATTAAAAATACCTATATTATGCTCCTTAAAATAAGACTGCTGTAAACAGAGTAGGTGTTTAAAAACTGGCGTGTGTAATACAAGATGATGATTCCATAAGTTATTCTTCAAATAAGTAGTGTGGTAATCTGTATAAAACAGAGTGTGTCTGTGTGTGTGTTGTGCTATGTAACTCGTATAGAAGAGGGAGGTAACCTAAGCTGTATTTTAGTTTTATTTTGTCAATAAAACCTAGCTCTTAAAAATTTCAGCCACATCTTTCTAAGGTAACATTTACCTCCTCACATCTTTAGCATCTATCAGACATGACATGGGACATATTCATTGACCCTAAAAATTTTCATCAGTCTCATGCACTAGAAAGGGGCAGCCCCAGCCAGACAAGAGGCTCATTTCAATTTTAACGGCTGTAATTAAAGGTTAATTCACTGAGTCAGGATTAACGAGGAAAGTACAAATGATAGGCAAGCAGCTGCCTTTATAATACAGGATTAGAACAATGCAATTACAATAAGAATTAGAAAAAATCAACTTCCTGAAAAGGTTTTGTAATGAATGAACTACATTTCTCTGTTCTTAATTGTGGTACTTAAACATGAAGACTCCGTGCAGCACAGTTGTTTTTTTTTCTGTTATAATAACACTTAATCAACAGTGTCTCTAATAAGGTAGTGTGCCAACTACTATGACAGCAACTGTTATATTGAGAAATTTAGTACTGTGCTGTACTGAAACTCTTCAGGCTTACTTTTATATTATAGCTGTACATGCTAGCCACCTAGGCGACTGGTTCGAACTTTGTGATTTAAGATTTATTTCTGCTACTCTTTTGCAGTTGCTTATTTTAGACAGTTTCTTTAAGCAACCTAAAATTATATTGAATTTTTACACTGACCTAAAAGTTTCCCTTTACATTATCCCCACTCATTTATGTGATATTCTTAACATCTGAAAAATCATTTTAGTTTCTAAATAAATATATATCAGATACACTCTGACTTTAACATCCTACTGTAACTATGTGTGTGCTGCAGTTGCATTAATTGGTATAATTTAAAAGTTGGTATAATTAATGCTTTCACACAGTCCCATCTTGTGCAGTGCCAAGTACATGAGTAGTACATGTATAAATGTAAAAATACATTGCAAAGTAAAGTTCTGATCACTGCTTCTTAGAAGTTTCATTTAAAATTTCCGACTTGTAAGTAAACATATCAAATAGAAACAGCTTTATAATAAAGGAAGCCAGGCAACATTCTAAGTCAAAGGATTAGACTACTGTCATTTCTTAACTTTGAAGTAGCGAGTAATTGTGGCAAAAAAAGTCTTCAAAATTATCTCTCCATGCAAGTAAGTAGTCTGGAATTTCTCAAACTCTCTTTGTTCTCAATTGCTAGTTTTAAAAGCCATTCACTTCTCTAGTCTGTTTTAACTTCAAAGATCCAACCTCAGTAATAGTCTGTTTAAAAATGTCTGTGTTTACTGCTTAGCTAAACCTAAGTATATGCAACCATGTGTGCTTGAATTTCAAAAGATAATATTTCACAAAGGCAATCAGGAGACTACTCTGAATCCTGAGGCTCCATGAAAAAACTATGCATTTTTATCAGTCACTTTAGAGTTGTGCTGAAATAATCATCTGGATGCTGGAATACAGCTGAGCGTTAGTACTTTAAAACAAACTGAAAATCCAGCAGTGTTTTCTTGGAAATT